>JAMPIV010007363.1:0-259564 GCA_024509875.1 Oreohelix idahoensis | reverse complement strand
ATTCTAAAATAACATATTCTCGTCTTTAGTAATACTTATATCGATCTGATTCTAAAATAACACGTTCTCGTCTTTAGTACTACTTCTATCGGTCTGATTCTAAAATAACACGTTCTCGTCTTTAGTAATACTTATATCGATCTGATTCTAAAAAAACACGTTCTCATCTTTAGTACTACTTCTATCGGTCTGATTATAAAATAACACGTTCTCGTCTTTAGTACTACTTATATCGGTCTGATTCTAAAATAACATATTCTCGTCTTTAGTAATACTTATATCGATCTGATTCTAAAATAACACGTTCTCGTCTTTAGTACTACTTCTATCGGTCTGATTCTAAAATAACACGTTCTCGTCTTTAGTAATACTTATATCGATCTGATTCTAAAAAAAACACGTTCTCATCTTTAGTAATACTTCTATCGGTCTGATTCTAAAATAACACGTTCTCGTCTTTAGTACTACTTATATCGGTCTGATTCTAAAATAACATATTCTCGTCTTTAGTAATACTTATATCGATCTGATTCTAAAATAACACGTTCTCGTCGTTAGTAATACTTATATCGGTCTGATTCTAAAATAACACGTTCTTGTCTTTAGTAATACCTATATCGGTCTGATTCTAAAATAACACGTTCTCGTCTTTAGTAATACTTATATCGGTCTGATTCTAAAATAACACGTTCTCGTCTATAGTACTACTTCTATCGGTCTGATTCTAATATAACACGTTCTCGTCTTTAGTACTACTTATATCGGTCTGATTCTAAAATAGCATATTCTCGTCTTTAGTAATACTTATATCGGTCTGATTCTAAAATAACACGTTCTCGTCTTTAGTAATACTTATATAGATCTGATTCTAAAAAAACACGTTCTCATCTTTAGTACTACTTCTATCCGTCTGATTCTAAAATAACACGTTCTCGTCTTTAGTAATACTTATATCGGTCTGATTCTAAAATAACACGTTCTCGTCTTTAGTAATACTTATATCGGTCTGATTCTAAAATAACACGTTCTCGTCTTTAGTAATACTTATATCGATCTGTATAGACGAGAACGTGTTACTTTAGTAATACCTATATCGGTCTGATTCTAAAATAACACGTTCTCGTCTTTAGTAATACTTATATCGGTCTGATTCTAAAATAACACGTTCTCGTCTTTAGTAATACTTATATCGGTCTGATTCTAAAATAACACGTTCTCGTCTTTAGTAATACTTATATCGGTCTGATTCTAAAATAACACGTTCTCGTCTTTAGTAATACTTATATCGGTCTGATTCTAAAATAACACGTTCTCGTCTTTAGTAATACTTATATCGGTCTGATTCTAAAATAACACGTTCTCGTCTTTAGTAATACTTATATCGGTCTGATTCTAAAATAACACGTTCTCGTCTTTAGTAATACTTATATCGGTCTGATTCTAAAATAACACGTTCTCGTCTTTAGTACTACTTCTATCGGCCTGATTCTAAAATAACACGTTCTCGTCTTTAGTAATACTTATATCGGTCTGATTCTAAAATAACACGTTCTCGTCTTTAGTAATACTTATATCGGTCTAATTCTAAAATAACATGTTCTCGTCTTCAGTAATACTTATATTGGTCTGATTCTAAAATAACACTTGTTGTAGACACATTTGTCTGGATTTATTTGTAAAACAATGTTTTCAAGATATTGAGAAAAGGCGCTTTTCAGCGATACCGGGATATTTTTGTGTAAACGTCTACATCATCAATAACTTAATTATTGAAGCACTACCTTTGGGAAAACGCGTATAAGTGTTTACTATTTTGATATAATCTTGAAGTGCTCTCCCACCTGTCCAAACATTTGTTCGCCCTAATAAACATAGACAATAGACTAGTGTTAATTATTTGTAAGAGTTAATTTGCTTGACGCAACCTATGGATTACCTACGTTGTGTCTGCACAGGTGGAAAGAGGAGATAAACAAAGATTGTGAAATTAGTGCAGGTTATTGTGGCCGAGTAGGAGTTGGGGGTTGCTTTTTGTACAGAGAGTGTTAGATTGCTAAACTAGCTTGTACGCTAGAGATTGAAATTTCTCTCCTACAGTCTTACAGGAGTTTACCAGGTTCTGGGACGATCCTCTAAGGTGTATTAGTTAGGAGCAGTTAACAAAGCATTATAGTTTTCTTAACAGACGTTCCTTCCTTCCTTTACAACATATAGGTGTAGTAAGGTATATAAATGGACGACCTCTCTTTGGTCTCAACGTGAATTTTATTCAACTCAACTTATATACAAAATGGCGTGAAGGTTAACAGTTTATTTCATTCAAATACCATGGTACATTGCTTTCATTAACATAGCGTAAGGGACTGACTTCATGTGAATCACTCAGATTCAACATTTGAGGAAAATTCTTCCCTTCTCAATACCATTTAATGAGTAAGTATATGTTTGCAGTTCATCACTCTGCTTGTTCATTTATTAAATAGCTCTGTTTCATACCGCCATGATTTTTCTTTTAGATTTGCAAAAACCATCCTGTCTCGACCTGTCAAATATTATAGGATAATTATGGCAACAACTTACTGTCTTCCAGTTCGGAATTTAAACACAGATGAGTACACTTTGAAATTGAAGCACGACAAACTTCAGATTTTCTAATCCCACAATTAGAAAAATCTTGATTGCAGTAAACCACTGCGTTCAGACACATCTGCTTGTCTCTCAAACTAGGCAGGCACACTCTTTCGGGTTCTGGGCCGCTGGTGAAATCGCGTCTGTTCTAAATTTTTTGAGCTCACGATTGGATAAAAACTAATCTACGCTATTCTTATTTTTAATGGTCTGTTTCTACTATAACTTTACGGTTTACTTTTTATTTTTCTAACAAATTCTTATCAACCAATCTATAGTCTGTTTTTGGTTAGAAGTGATAATTCCTAAAAGTGACGCACTCACTGTCACATCATATAACACTATCATTTCCGGCGATACAAGTAATTGGCGAATCCATCTATTTTCAATAGCAACTCTTCCCAAATGAGATTAGATGCGTAGGTGAATTATACAAATTAAGACACACATGTAGTGATGATTATTTTAAAAATAAACTGAGCCTGAAAGTAAATTTCGTGTGGGTAACATTTTTGGCTATGAAGACTTGCATGTGGAAGACTCGGGACTTTATTTCATTATCAACACGTGACGCCAGGATATGAAATAGGAAAGATTCCAGGGTAGGAAGTAATTGCTAAAAAAAAAGTGTTAATTAACTGAAAGTATATACCTAGTCACTGTTCCAAATATTCTTCCTCTAGAAGTAAAGTTTGGATTTAGTAATTTTATTCATTATTAGTAATTCCAACTTTGAAAATCTGCACCTTACCAGCTACAGTAACCACTATCTGTCATCCTGTACAAAAGAGTCAGCCATTCTGATTCCTAGACGAAGGGGTGAGCATTGGATGTATATTGTGTTTATTTTATATGTGTATTTTAACATGTATGAATATACGAGTACTTATTTATGTAACGTTGTGTATGAGGTACCTTGTATTTTAACATGTATGAATATACTTATTAATGTAACGTTGTGTATGAGGTATTTTAACATGTATGAATATACCTATTTATCTAACGTTGTGTATGAGGTATTTGAACATGCAAGAATAAACTTATTTATGTAACGTTGTGTATGAGGTGTTTTAACATGTATGAATATACTTATTTATGTAACGTATGAGGTATTTTAACATGTATAAATATACCTATTTATATAACGTTGTGTATGAGGTATTTTAACATGTATGAATATACCTAATTATATAACGTTGTGTATGAGGTATTTTAACATGTATGAACATACCTATTTATGAAACGTTGTGTATGAGGTATTTTAACATGTATGAATATAAATATTTATGTAACGTTGTGTATGAGGTATTTTAAAATGTATGAATATACCTATTTATGTAACGTTGTGTATGATGTATTTTAACATGTATGAATATACTTATTTATGTAACGTTGTGTATGAGGTATTTTAACATGTATGAATATACCTAATTATATAACGTTGTGTATGAGGTATTTTAACATGTATGAACATACCTATTTATGAAACGTTGTGTATGAGGTATTTTAACATGTATGAATATAAATATTTATGTAACGTTGTGTATGAGGTATTTTAAAATGTATGAATATACCTATTTATGTAACGTTGTGTATGATGTATTTTAACATGTATGAATATACTTATTTATGTAACGTTGTGTATGAGGTATTTTAACATGTATGAATATACCTATTTATGAAACGTTGTGTATGAGGTATTTTAACATGTATGAATATACCTATTTATGTAACGTTGTGTATGAGGTATTTTAACATGTATGAATATACTTGTTTATGTAACGTTGTGTATGAGGTGTTTTAACATATATGAATATACTTATTTATGTAACGTTGTGTATGAGGTATTTTAACATGCATGAATATACTTATTTATGTAACGTTGTGTATGAGGTATTTTAAAATGTATGAATATACCTATTTATGTAACGTTGTGTATGATGTATTTTAACATGTATGAATATACTTATTTATGTAACGTTGTGTATGAAATATTTTAACATGTATGAATATACCTATTTATGAAACGTTGTGTATGAGGTATTTTAACATGTATGAATATACCTATTTATGTAACGTTGTGTATGAGGTATTTTAACATGTATGAATATACTTGTTTATGTAACGTTGTGTATGAGGTGTTTTAACATATATGAATATACTTATTTATGTAACGTTGTGTATGAGGTATTTTAACATGCATGAATATACTTATTTATGTAACGTTTTGTATGAGGTATTTTAACATGTATGAATATACTTATTTATGTAACGTTGTGTATGAGTGTCGTGAAATATTCTAATCCACATATATAAATTATCAGGTAAATATAAAGCCTAACAAATAAATTCTAATAAAGAAAAGAGCAATGGTAAAATAACAGTGCTGTCACAAAGAATGTACTCGAAATCCCCCTTGTTTTCTACTTCGTCGGCAAATTGTAACACTTTCACGTTGATAGTAAAAGCCTACTGTATTATTACCCGTGTTCTTCAATGAAACGTGTGCTGTATTTCTTGGAAAAACATTGAGATACCAAGCTGATCAATGACCTAATTTAAATATTTCATTCATTCCATTTTATACACGGCGTATCGAACGAACAGATGGACTAAAGGATAGAGAGAGGGGAGGGCTGAAAATCAGGAACGCATGCAAAATTAAACACGCGACTCGCTATTAATGCCACCCCAACAAGCGTAACGCGATACACAATTACTACTATCACGCGTGTAAGGCCACATGCACTAACTTTTTTTTCAGACGGACAGTGATAAATTCACTACCCTTCCCAGAGTTAGGTTTTTAAATCCTGAAAAATTCTTATTAGAAAAGATGACAATAGATGGGTTTACGTTTGAAAACATTACAGTACCCAGACAGCACATCTTCGAAACAGGAGGTAGAAGAAATTGCATATTTTGAACGCAGCCACTTAGCTCTTTTAAATTTGTATATTTGGGTTCCTTAGGGCTTGCTGACAAAGGATATGTAAAACGTTACGCAAATAGTCTAGGAATTAACAAGTTATAGCCAAAATAAAATGATGGTGCTGTCAGACAACACCCAAAATCAGAATCGCTCAGTGGTAGATTTTTTAAACCTTCATTGTACGGGAAATGGGCCACAAGTTACATTTGAACTGATTGGCTGGAATGATATGTAAGGCTAAACACGATTAGTCGGACTATAAATGCTATCCTTGGTTGTTAGGGGAGACGTAGGAAGGTAAAATTTTTTCAAACACTTGTCGAAACGTGGCTCCATTGGCCAGACTCGCTGATATAATCACTTAGGAGCGTTAGTTCGAGACCACTAGTTCAAATAAGCTTGATAAAGCAACAGTGCGTTGAAGCCAGCTCACATTTTTGCCAAATAAAAGCCTGGAACATAAGCAGATGGGAATTTGTGCCAGTAATTGTGCCAGAATTCATTGCTAGTCAACGTATCTGTGTATTTCCATGAATTGTGGTAGGTTTGAAATATTCAATATCTTTTAATGAAAATTGAATGTAAATTGTTAATTTATGCCTGTATATATGTGTAAGTTCAGTAGCGAACATGAGGAAAAGCCTATAATGCTCCAGCCTGAACAGAAGGTGTCGGAGGAAAGTAAAACTGCATGGAATGGCCAAACAGTACACTGACACCTAGATTATTGATTAGAAGAAATAATGCTGGAATTGCAGAGGCGTAGTAACCATTAAGGAGGTTAATACTGGTATAAAGTATTTCAGATGAAGCTGACAGTTGGCCTAACGCTCTGAACTCAATGTTTGTGATGTATTGTGCTCAGTGTAGAACTAGAGTATCAATTAGTTATGAAGTAGAAGGTACATCCTTCTTGTTTTCAGGGACCGTGGTCTTGATGTTATTGAGCAGCACCTGGTCAGAGCTTTGCTGAATCCAGAGTCGGACAGCATACTCCTTGGTCCATTTAGCTATCAGTGAGGTGTCTCCAGAGCCCAGGGGAGAAATCGAGCAGAGGAGTCTCTTCCTGCCGCCATCACGCAAGATAAGCTGATGTGGCCAGCTGAGCTCAACATTATGTACCCCCATCTTAAAATAACATTGTAACATAAACTTAAGAGGGGAAGTAAATTGTTTTAATATCAGGAACTGAGAACATCTCCAATACTAGTTCCAATAAAGACAAACTATTGAAGTCATGATGACAAATACCAACAGAGCTTGAACAAAACAAAACCAGTATTACCTCATATTACTACTACACAACTGACACACATAGGATACTTTTAATAATATATGTCACTACAATATTCATATTGATAAATTCTGTACATATAACTTGTAAGTAAAATTGATTGTGATTCCTGGTTCCCTTTGTATTTGAATCAGGACACATATTCATTCATAACAGCAATGAATACATATTGTTATTTGAAAAGTTATCAGTGACTCCTTTAAGATATCCTTGTAGAGTGTTTTATGTATGTGAGTGTCACAGTGTTGTCAAGTGTGGTGGAATAAATTAAATTGTTTATCTGTCTGTTGTTGTTTTGACTTACACTTCATCATACACATACCCTAGACATACAACGTAGTCATCACACTATTCCAGAATAATTCTGACTGAGGTATACATATGTGGCAGCAAGTAAGGTTATATATAATACACTACTCTTATTAGATATATATATACCTTCACAGCTGATCTCAGTCAGTACACTAAGTCCCCTATAAATATTTATAACATCCCACTTCACCACATATATTGGGGGCTCGCTCTTGGGATTTTGAATCTTTACCTATTACAAATATTGGGGGTAATTCACTTCAGGGAATATAAGAATTAAAAGGTATCCTTGGGTGGAATTAAATAAGGTTGAGCTCACGGTGCCTGTGTTGTCCATTAGATATATATTTAGAGATTGAATTGTTGGTTAGACATTGTATAAATTTACCTGATAGACAATGGCGGACCTGGCCAAATTTCGATCTGCTGCGGTTCAGACTGCAAAAGAGTTAGGATTAGATGGGCAAGTTATGGTTGCCTATGTCACTACGGAATGTGACAAATTTATTGAACGCGAAGAAAGAAGGTTTGAAGCCGAAAGAAAGTTAGAGGCTGAAAGGGAAATTAAGAAGTTACAATTTGAGGCTGAGGCTGAGACTAAGAGGTTGCAGGCTGAGGCTGAGACTAAGAGGTTGCAGATTGAGGCTGAGGCTAAGAAATTGGAAGCAGAAGAAAGAAGATTGAGGCAGAAAGGGAAAGAAAAATTAGGAAGCAGAAAGAAGAGAAGAAATTAGCTGCAGAAAGGGAAGAGAAGAAAGAAGATTAGCTGCAGAAAGAAGAGAAGAAAGAAATTAGACTGCAGAGAGGGAAGCAGAAGATAAAAGATTACAAAGGGAACATGAGTTACGACTAAGGGAGTTTGAGTTTCAAGGCCATGCTCCTGAAAATGGTGCCAGTCCCTTTGCCTCTGATGCCACTGCCAGCCAAGGAGCCTCAACCTCAGCTATGAATTTTCATTTAGATCATTTTGTTGAGAAAGACGATGATATAGAGAGCTACCTAAATAGGTATGAACTATTAGCTACCACGTATGGGTTAGAGAGAGAGAGGTGGAGCTTAAAGTTATCTCAAGGACTTCGTGGGGCAGCTTATGAAGTTTTTGCAAAAATGAGCAGAGGTGATCAGGAAAATTATGACATGCTAAAGCAGGCTCTTTTGTTAAGATATGAAAAGAATGCAGAATTTTATAGGAAAAAATTTAGGAATGCTAAACTACTGTCAGGTGAAACCTATCACCAGTTCTCTGCACGAATAGAGACATACTTGGAGAAATGGACTTCTCTGGGGAAAACCCAAGATCTTAAGGAAATGGTCCTTATAGAGCAATTAAGAGAGTCCATGGCTCCAGACCTGAGAAAGTTTCTCATGGAACAAGGTGCAGAGAGGCTGGGTGAGTTGCTAAATGTTGCTGAAAGGTATCAAGCAGCTCAAGCAGAGGTAACAGGTAATAAAAAGAAACAAGTGGATAACTTTAGGGCACCACAGAACTTTAATAAATTTGATCCTAGGGATCAAAACAAAGGTAAGCACCAGTTTGATAGGCCACGGTATGAAAATAAAAATAAATTCCCACAATTCGATGAAAGGAAATATGATGAAAGAAAATCTTTCAACCAAGGAAAAAGGTGGTGTAAGAATTGTCAGATGGACAATCATGACACTGACCGTTGCAGAAGGAAACCTGTGTATATGGCAACCCTTCAGGTCAGGTCGACCTCAAGACAGGAGGAGGATATTATGTTGGATACCACTCCAGAAGAGATGAGGAAGGCACAGGCTGGGGATAAAACACTCAAGCCTTGTTTCAGAAAATTGTCAACTTGTCATACAACTCCAGGCAAGGGAGATTTTACATGAAAAACAAGTTGATGTATAGGAAGACTGGAGCTAGATCCAAAGGTCAGGGACAGCTGGTACTTCCTAAAAGATATAGGGCAGACTTAATAAGGAGCCTACATGTGAAACCAGATGGGGACCATGAGAAGATAGGTACCATCATTCAAAAGGTGGCTCACAATTATTATTGGCCCAAAGCAAGATGGGACATTGAGAATTTTGTAGAAAGGTGTAGCATAGCACATGAGGGAACACCCACAAGTGGGAACATTGATCAGGACCTGGACACGCCACGGGGCAAAATTAGGCCTGATAATAAAAAGAAAAATAGATTTGATAAAGTGGACCAAATGGAATGGGAAGCCCCTTTTCACGGACAAGCTTCACTTAACTGTTTTACAATGGCCACTATGCGGAGAGTGCAAACAGATGTCTTACCCCAGGATAAGCCGAAAATCCCTCAATCGGACTTAAACAAACTGGAGGAAGAGGATGTAGGGAGGAAATCTCTCATCAAGAATTTTAAGTGGGGAGACAGCCCCAAGAGAAAAATTGGTAGCGGTCGTTTTGTGCATGATAATTCTGGGAGGAAAAATCATCACTATAAAGCTTCGAGTGGAAGAGACCATACCGGTGCATGGACAAATAGGTCCACACAATTAAAGGTCCATATGTAGCTTTGTTAAGAACGTGGACTGATGAAAAGGCAGAGGAAAACATTACATCTTCATACCAATATGTGAATGAGCTGACCACTCGTTTAAAAACTGGCTGGAAACTTGCCAATGAAAATTTGAAACAAGCCAGGAAGAAACATGCTGCCTATTATAACAGGAAGGCGAAAGACAGAAATTTGGCTGTGGGAGAGAAAGTACTGCTTCTTTTGCCTGGGAGTCAGAATAAGTTACAAATTGGATGGCAGGGTCCATATACAGTTTTAGAGAAGGTGTCTAGAACAAATTATAAGATAGATAAGAAGGGGAAAGAAAAAATCTATCATGTGAATCTCCTGAAGAAATATTTGGAAAGAGAACATCAGGAGGAGACACACTTGTTGACCTTGTCCATCGCCATGGAGATGAAAAAGGAACCACTTTCATCATTTGAATATCCATTACACCCCTGTGAGACAGCAGCACAGGTGAAAATCAGTACACATTTAACGAAAACTCAGAAAGAGAGAGTGCAACAGGTTCTAAATAATCATGCAGAGGTGTTAACAGACCGACCAGGGCATACAAACCTATTGGAATATGATATGAAACTGATAGACCCCACACCTGTCTGTATGAAACCATATTCGATTCCGTTTGCTAAGGAGAAAGCTTTGAAGGAAGAGATAGACTATCTGTTGAAGGAAGGAATTATTTCGCACAGTGAATCTTCGTATAGTTCCGGTGTTGTACTCTTAAGGAAGCCCTCTGGAGAACATAGACTCTGTATAGATTACAGGAGACTGAATGCTATTACAGAAGGACAGGTGGATCCATTGCCGGATACAAATCAGCTGTTTGCCAGACTAAATAAAGCTAAATATTTCTCAAAAGTGGATCTGAGTAAAGGATACTATCAGATTCCAGTAAAGCCTGAGGTTAGACCATACCTAGCTTTTAGTACCTCAGAAGGACACTATGAGTTTAATAGCTTGCCATTTGGATTGAAGAATGCAGAATGAGAAAAATTGTTGGATGTAAACATTTCGGAGGAACGTAATGAATCCCTGAGTTGCCTCTTTGATTGAGGATATTCCGAATGTTTCATACAGGATAATAAGAAGATTATGGGATCCACTACGAAAACTCTGCTATCACCAGGTATATGTTATCTCCTCATAACGTACATTTTGAGGGAAATATAATGTTCTCTGGACATGTCATTGCGCAGACTCAGAGAAGAGAAATGGTGAATACGGGTTGCGAAGCAGCATTAAGACAAGCACTCACACTTGCGGCTGTTCAGTAACATAACCGAAATATATTATTGGTTGTAGAAGTCTGAGGCAGATTTCATGAGTAGTGCCTACTCTGAATGGACCCAACTACATAAAACCATGATAGCACCACAGCAGAGTAAAGTCAAGTTGACTTACATTTATCTATGTGTATATAGAATAAAGGACTGACATGGGATGTCTGTTTTAAGAGGGGAGGTGTCGTGAAATATTCTAATCCACATATATAAATTATCAAGTAAATATAAAGCCTAACAAATAAATTCTAATAAAGAAAAGAGCAATGGTAAAATAACAGTGCTGTCACAAAGAATGTACTCGAAATCCCCCTTGTTTTCTACTTCGTCGGCAAATTGTAACGCTTTCACGTTGATAGTAAAAGCCTACTATATTATTACCCGCGTTCTTCAATGAAACGTGTGCTGTATTTCTTGGAAAAACATTGAGATACCAAGCTGATCAATGACCTAATTTAAATATTTCATTCATTCCATTTTATACACGGCGTAACGAACGAACAGATGGACTAAAGGATAGAGAGAGGGGAGGGCTGAAAATCAGGAACGCATGCAAAATTAAACACGCGACTCGCTATTAATGCCACCCCAACAAGCGTAACGCGATACACAATTACTACTATCACGCGTGTAAGGCCACATGCACTAACTTTTTTTTCAGACGGACAGTGATAAATTCACTACCCTTCCCAGAGTTAGGTTTTTTAAATCCTGAAAAATTCTTATTAGGAAAGATGACAATAGATGGGTTTACGTTTGAAAACATTACAGTACCCAGACAGCACATCTTCGAAACAGGAGGTAGAAGAAATTGCATATTTTGAACGCAGCCACTTAGCTCTTTTAAATTTGTATATTTGGGTTCCTTAGGGCTTGCTGACAAAGAATATGTAAAACGTTACGCAAATAGTCTAGGAATTAACAAGTTATAGCCAAAATAAAATGATGGTGCTGTCAGACAACACCCAAAATCAGAATCGCTCAGTGGTAGATTTTTTAAACCTTCATTGTACGGGAAATGGGCCACAAGTTACATTTGAACTGATTGGCTGGAATGATATGTAAGGCTAAACACGATTAGTCGGACTATAAATGCTATCCTTGGTTGTTAGGGGAGACGTAGGAAGGTAAAATTTTTTCAAACACTTGTCGAAACGTGGCTCCATTGGCCAGACTCGCTGATATAATCACTTAGGAGCGTTAGTTCGAGACCACTAGTTCAAATAAGCTTGATAAAGCAACAGTGCGTTGAAGCCAGCTCACATTTTTGCCAAATAAAAGCCTGGAACATAAGCAGATGGGAATTTGTGCCAGTAATTGTGCCAGAATTCATTGCTAGTCAACGTATCTGTGTATTTCCATGAATTGTGGTAGGTTTGAAATATTCAATATCTTTTAATGAAAATTGAATGTAAATTGTTAATTTATGCCTGTATATATGTGTAAGTTCAGTAGCGAACATGAGGAAAAGCCTATAATGCTCAAGCCTGAACAGAACGTGTCGGAGGAAAGTAAAACTGCATGGAATGGCCAAACAGTACACTGACACCTAGATTATTGATTAGACAGAAATAATGCTGGAAGTGCAGAGGCGTGGTAACCATTAAGGAGGTTAATACTGGTATAAAGTATTTCAGATGAAGCTGACAGTTGGCCTAACGCTCTGAACTCAATGTTTGTGATGTATTGTGCTCAGTGTAGAACTAGAGTATCAATTAGTTATGAAGTAGAAGGTACATCCTTCTTGTTTTCAGGGACCGTGGTCTTGACATTATTGAGCAGCACCTGGTCAGAGCTTTGCTGAATCCAGAGTCGGACAGCATACTCCTTGGTCCATTTAGCTATCAGTGAGGTGTCTCCAGAGCACAGGGGAGAAATCGAGCAGAGGAGTCTCTTCCTGCCGCCATCACGCAAGATAAGCTGATGTGGACAGCTGAGCTCAACATTATGTACCCCCATCTTAAAATAACATTGTAACATAAACTTAAGAGGGGAAGTAAATTGTTTTAATATCAGGAACTGAGAACATCTCCAATACTAGTTCCAATAAAGACAAACTATTGAAGTCATGATGACAAATACCAACAGAGCTTGAACAAAACAAAACCAGTATTACCTCATATTACTACTACACAACTGACACACATAGGATACTTTTAATAATATATGTCACTACAATATTCATATTGATAAATTCTGTACATATAACTTGTAAGTAAAATTGATTGTGATTCCTGGTTCCCTTTGTATTTGAATCAGGACACATATTCATTCATAACAGCAATGAATACATATTGTTATTTGAAAATTTATCAGTGACTCCTTTAAGGTAGAAGTATACCAAACAATCTATCGTTGTTTCCGTAATCAGATTGGTTGCCAAGCAGGTGATCAGCCCACTGTGCAAAGTTTTTACGGGATGGGGTAAACAGCCCCATGCCCAACCCTCCTTAGTCGCTTTTTACGACATGCGTGGTAGGGTGCAGTGTTACTATTCTTTGCTCCCCTTTCGGGCCCCGGCAACACACGGGTGTTTAACATGTATGAATATACTTATATATGTAACGTTGTGTATGAGGTATTTTAACATGCATGAATATACGAGGGGCGTTCAGAAAGTAATGCACCACATCGTTTTTCTCAGGAGCTGTTTATTCAAAAAGCATGAAATTTATACACAATATACATGGATATGTCATGTAAACATCGGTATTTTTCAACAAAATCCCCATCAACTTGTACGGCTTTATGCCAGCGCGAAACATATGCATGTATTCCTAGCCCGTACCAGATTTTGTCTTGATCATGTTGCCACTTCTTCGCTGCATGAATCACTCCTTCATCCTCTTCAAACATTGTCCCACGGAGTGCATCTTTAAGCGGACCAAATAGATGAACATCAGAGGGTGCCAAATCGGGACTATAGGGTGGATGGGGTAGTACAGTCCAACCCAATTTGGTGATTGCTTCCCGTGTTGCCAGACTTGTGAGAGGGCGCGCATTGTCGTGAAGGTGAACCAGGTCTGCTGGATTCTTGTGCGGCCGAACTCTGCGAATACGTTGATTGAGTTTTTTTCAATGTCTTAATGTAAGCTTGCGAATTGATTATCTCTCCTCTTGGCATAATGTCCACAAGAATCACACCTTCAATGTCCCAAAAGACAGTGATCATGACCTTTCCAGTTGAAGGAATTGTCTTGAATTTCTTTCTTCTTGGTGATTGCGGATGATGCCACTCCATTGATTGTCTTTTTGTCTCAGTGTTGCGCACATATTCTTTTGTGTGGCGCACATATTACTGTAATTACGCATACAAATGTAAAATGTATTTATTTGTCTGATAAAAATATATTTATCTTTGAATTCACGATTTTCAGTCTAAAGGGACAGAACTCAGATTAGTCGATGTGTATTAATTCTGTGAGTTATCGGTTCTTGTATCTTTGCTGAATATCGAACTCAGCGTAGAAATCTAGGTTTACAGCGATCTATTCTTTGTTTGGTTAGAAATAGATTGTTCTTGCTTCAGAATATCTATGACCCGAATCTATGTGTATTTCTTGTCTATGTAGGACGAGTCTGTCTTATATCTTAATATCTTTGTATGTCTAAGTCGAACTATATTTTCTGTGTCGAACTCTGGTGTCAAAGGTTGTTCGGCGGATGTATCGCTAAGGGGAGGTGAGAAGGTTCCGCCCTGTTGGACCTAGATGAAGGCGGTCTGAAGATTTTTCTTGAGCTCTGTGGTTCCTTTTGATGAAAGGAGATTGTTTATCTCTATGATTGAATTATCAGAGATTCTTCCCCAGTGTTGATTCTTGACGCCAAGGAATGGCGTGCGTTATTCGCGTTATTCGCTGTTGTGCTTTTCCTGAGAAATAAGGTAAAACAGACATATTGAACGTTTCGTCATATTCAGTTAGGTCGACATGCTATCGTCTACACAGGCGTTTGATTAGCGATGTTAAGACGACATATTTGCTAGCAGTTATATATATATATATATATATATATATATATATATATATATATATATATATATATATATATATATACATATATATATATATATATATATATATATATATATATATATATATATATATATATATATATATATATATATATATATATATATATATATTTTATGTCGCAACATGATTGAACAGGATATGCAGAGTCTAATGTACATATATTTATGAAAGGAACAGAGCCTATGATCATGCATCGTCATTATCTTCGTTGTGAGCGAAAGTCAAAGATGGAGCCATCTTTGGATTCCAAGTTTCAATCTTATAAAATCATCGATCGAGAACAGGAATGTCCTTAATATCAGACGATGATATCGAGATCTGCATACTATTATATGAAAACCCACTACTGGTGGTTTGACATTGTATTCATAAATTCATTTACTGAATTTTCGGCCTGAAAGACTTAGACGACGTGCTTACAGGGAGCCATGAGTAAACATTGGTTCTTAACTGACGCGATTTGTCAGTAAGGCCTGAGATTATACATATGTGCTGAAATACTGAGTGCTTGTCTACTGACATTCCATTGAACTGTTATACAACACGAGTGCCTATGTAATATTGTAAACCATTAATCAACATTGCTATGATTTATGCCAACCTGTTTGCTGTCACTGTACCCGTGCTTTCAAGTGTGATCGTTCCAATTAAACTGTATGAAACGTACACAGTAATTGGCGTGAATTTTCCAGCATTCGCGTACTGTTGTAACTCCAAATCAATACACCACTGCCATTAGGTCAGCATTGTTTGACATTTTTCTTTGGACAACAGACTTTCCAATCTTGTGACATTAAGTGAGCTACACCAGCATTACGACACACCAGCAGTGAGAGTCTACACTTTGTAAACAGTCTGTCACGTGACGTATCTAGGAATACTGTAACTAGGTCAGCGCTTGTTGACATTTTTCTTTGGACAACAGACTACCGTTGGACATTAAACAGCATTACAAATCAAGTTGCAAGCATACATTTAACTTTTTTGTAACAAGTACAGTACAGGTGAAGGCAGAAGTCCTACTTTCATCGATGGACCTTCTTATGTTCTGCTATTGTGTTGAACTTTAATATTTAAAGCCAGAATTTGTAATTCAATAAAGCGGCAGTTTATTTATGTTGATTAGAATAACTGTGCCATTACTGTAAAACTGAGCCTTCTTTACAACACATCCTATTATACGCATAATTTATATATTTATGTTCACATTACATGTATTTGTTTCTCGTTGTGTTTTTGTAGTGGGCGGTTGGTGAGGTGACTAGTATAGAATATACCGAGTCATATTGGTCCTATATTAGTGTTCTATAGGGAGCAATTTTCTTGGTTGGAAATTTGCTGCAACATCTGTTGCAATATCTGTTAGCTGTGACGATTTGTACCCATTGTTGTTTTTGTAATATTTTTTCTGTTCTTTAGTTTTGTTCTGGTTTGTTTGTATTGTAGGTCTTATCTTTCCTGTAATTCAGTTTTATACACCCTTTATATTTATACACTGTGGCGTTATTTGTTTTGTTTATTCCTTTGCAGTTGTCATCACAGATTCTGTGATTATTTTCATTGATTTCCCAATTCGATTTATTTGATTTCTGCAAATGGTTTCATATTGTCTTTCTTATTTGTACTTTATGTATATTGTTGGTTGATATATACTATAATATATACTTGATCATACACTACTAGCTGTGTAGTGAACTTATGAGAAATAATCAACTGATGACTAATTGCTGTTACTAAAGGTACACAGTTGATTATACAAGACCTTATTTAAAGGCTTGTTTCCCACAGAGATTGGGATTGTGAGCTAATTAATCAAGTTCATTTAGAACTTGTTCCTATTTACTTGGAAATAGATTACATTATTGTTTCAAGTGATTGCTATCATTATTAGACATCATGTCTACATTGGAATACTTTATTGCACAAGGGAAATCCCTTGATAAGTCTGGTAAGGAATTAGAGGAGTTTGCAACTACTCAACTTGCCATGGTATTAAAGTCAGAAGAAAAGAAGTAAAAAGAGGAAAATAGATGGAAAGCAGAAGTTGAGCAAAAGAAGATAGATGATGAGAATTTAAGATTGCAGATGCAAGCTGAGGAGAGAAAAGCTGTTGCTGAGGAGAAAAAAGCTGCTGCTGAGGAGAGAAAGCTTCAAATAGAAGAAAAAAATTAGAAGCTGAAGAAAAAAGATTGCAAAGAGAAGCAGAGACTGAACAAAAAAGATTAGAAGCTGAGGAGAGAAAAGCAATAAGAGAACATGAACATCAAAAAGAACTTTTAGCATTTGAGTTAGAAAAATTGAAATTGACAAATATGAGTAATGTTAATCAGTCAAATGGTAATAGTGGTAAACCCTTTACTTATAAGGTCAAGGTATCAGCGTTCAATCCTTCCAGTGACGATATTACATTCTGGCTGGATCGTTTTGAACGTTCTTGTCAAGCTCATATTGTGGATAAATCACAATATGCTAACCAGTTATCAGAAAATTTGAAAGGTGATTCTCTGACTAGTTTAAGTTTGGTTGAAGTAGCTGACAAGGATAATTATGATGTTATTAGAGCAGCTTTATTGAAAAAATATCAATTAAAAGAGGAAGGTTACCGTATTTTGTTTAAGAAAATGGTACCTGAATCAGGGGTAGAATTTTCAGAATTCATTGCAAGGACACGTCTTACATTTAATCGTTGGATTGAGTTGTCCAAAACAGAAAAGACATATGAAGCCCTTATGGACTTGCTGCTCAGAGACAAGATTATGTCAAGTGTTAATAAACCATTCCTTGAATTCCTACATGAGCGTAAACCCAAGACACTAAAAGAAATGGAAGAATATTGTACCCAATACGTCACGGCACATCCGGACGTAGCTTTTAGCAACATTAAGATTAAAGAGAGTATGCCGGTTGCTTCAGCAACACCATACAACCCTAATTACTCACACAAATTTCAGGGACCACAAAACAGGTTTGGAAAAAAAGGTAACCATAATAGTTATCAAAACCAAGGTAACCACAATCATTTCAGGGTTCTTCTGCAAAAAACTGGAGACGAGCTGACAGCCCTCGATACAGAGGTGGTCATAATTACAGGAATTTCCGCAGAGGAAGTCATTATAGAAACTATCCAAGTCATCCATCATGGAGACAACAAGACCATAGTTATAGAGATACTCATTATAATGAATATGATAATGGTAACCATGAGAACTATGACTCAAACCCAAATAGGGGTTACAATAGAAGAAACAATAATGATTACAGAGGCAATAATAATCGAGGTAGATCACAATACAAAAAAACATAAATCACATTATCAGGCAAACTCTGCACAGCAAGAATCACATGAAGCCTATAAACCGACTAAAGATAATAATGATGCTAATAATATGGCATGTTCCGCTTTTGATTTTGAAAGAGCATCTCAGTGCCCCCAATGCAAAACATTATTTGAACCAACTACGGTGTCCACTTTAAGTTGTGGCCATCTTCTTCCCGCTCTTCCTGCGTCAGTCGCGCATGATGGAAGAGGTTCTCTTGTCTTACATAAAGGTTTAGTAAATGACAATCCAGTCTCAGTTCTTTTTTATTCTGGATGCACCACAATTTGTGTTAGGCAGTCGCTTGCAGATTTTTCTTGTGACACTGGAAAAGTAGTCAAATGTGTAACGTTTGGCGGCACCTTAGAGAAATACTCTACTACTATCATTAGGATTGCTACTCCTTTCTTTACAGGAGATGCACATGCATGTCTTCTGCCAAATCCGATCGCTGATCTTATCATCAGTCGTATTCACGGAGTCAAAGAATGCACTCCACAACAAATTTCCGTTTGGGAAAAACAAAATATGCAAACTGCTAATGCTGTAGTCACTAGAGCTCAGGCTCTTAATATGCCTCAAACTTCATCTACAGAAGATAATGAAGTGCATAACAAAGACGATCCCTTGGTAATTTCTCGTGACTCATTTATTAAACAGCAAGAAGATGATCCGACTCTAAAAAAATTCTTCACTCTTGCAACAAAAGGTGATTCGAATAAGGATACAAAGCGTAAATCTTGGATTACAATGAAGAATGGCGTACTTGTACGTATGGTGCAAGACCCAGCTAAGTCAAGTCATTCTCAGATTCTTGTTCCCAAGAATTTGAGAGTTAAAATTTTGCAGCACGCTTACGACTCTCAGTTTGCTGGACATATGGGTTTTTCCCGTACAAAGTCAAGAGTTCTTGCGGCTTTCTTTTGGCCTTTTGTGAACAAGGACATACGGATTTATTGTCGATCTTGCATAGTATGTCAAGAAGTCAAATCGAAAGGTCCACTCCATACTGCACCTATTCAGGCTCCAGACATTTCTATTCGACCATTTCAGAAAATGGAGATAGTCATTTTTGGTCAATAAGAAAAGAACCTTACGACAACTTTGTCCTGGTGACAAAGCATTTGTTTTGCTACCTTGTAGGGAAAACAGACTTCTTATTTCTTGGAAAGGTCCGTACGATATAATCTCGAAAATTTATGATGTTGACTACATTGTCGATATTGATGGAAAGCATAAAACCTTCCACATCAATATGCTTACGGAATTCCATGAACGTCCGGATTATTTACAGCCTATTTTCCAGGCAACGGACAATTCTCCAGTCCAACATGTTCATTACTCATCACTGTCCGTAATACAGGATGAAGAAACAAGTTTTTCGGATGTTAATCTTCCGCTTCCGATGATTCCACTTCATTCTAGTGAATCATCGAAAAACGTTACTGTTTCTCCTGATTTGTCTCTAGGAGAACAGCGACAAGTTTCGGCTATGTTACAAACATTTCAGGATGTCCTTACTGACATTCCTGGACAAAGTCATGTCATTCAACATGACATTATTCTAACTGACCATAATCCTATTAGGGTCAGACCTTATCCTATTCCTATACATTTTCAAGCACAGGTTGAGAAGGAGTTGGATGAGATGATAGATTTAAAAATAATTGAACCATCCACTTCTGCATATTCTTCGCCGATGGTTATTGTTCGGAAAAAAGACAATAACTTACGTCTTTGCGTTGACTATCGCAAATTGAATCAAGTTACGAAGTTTGATGCTGAACCTATGCCTTTACTAGAAGAGCTACTTACTAAGCTTTCTAAATCTCATTTTTTCACTAAACTTGATTTGTCTAAAGGATATTGGCAACTTCCTTTATCTGAATGCGCCAAACCTTTTACTGCTTTTTCTACACCTAGAGGCCTTTTTCAATGGAATTTCATGCCTTTCGGCCTTATGAACACACCAGCTACATTCGTACGCATGATGCGTCGAATCCTATCTTATCGGTCAGATGTCATCGCGTACCTAGACGACATCTGTCTATTCAGCGATACTTGGGAAGATCACTATTCGGGGCTAGTTAAATTACTATCTACTTTACGCGAGTATAACCTGACAGCGAAACCCTCTAAAGCCTGCATTGGTTTTAGCGAAATCTCTTTCCTAGGCCATCGAGTTGGTCATGGTTTCCTAAAGACAGAGGACCATAATATCACTAAGATACTTAACATCTCTATTCCTAAGACTAAAAAGCAACTGCGAAGTCCCTTAGGTCTTATTCAATTTTATGGACGATTCATTCCGAATCTATCCTCTATCATGGCACCTCTTTCTACACTACTAAAAAAGGGTCGCCTAATATGGTCCACTGGTCTCAGGAATGCCAATCCTCTTTGGATAAGATTAAAACTTTGTTTTTAACACCACCTATTTTAGTGTTTCCTACTACAGATAAGACATTTGTTCTTCGTAGTGACGCTTCATCCACTGGGATTGGAGTGGCACTAATGCAAGAGTACTCTGGAGCTCTGCATCCAGTGATGTATATCTCTAGAAAACTTAATTCTACAGAAAGGAATTATTCGGTTTTAGACCGTGAAATATTGGCTATGGTTTGGTCAATTCTCAAACGACAAAGATTCCTTCTAGGCGCACATTTCATAGTAGAAACCGATCAGAAAGCTCTTGCGGCTATTCAGAGTAAAAATTTGAAGAGCTCGAGGTCTACTCGATATGCAATTGCTCTTCAACCTTTTCATTATTCTTTACGAGCTATCCGTGGATCAGATAATGTAATGGCAGACATTTTGTCTAGATGCCCACATGATTCCACCTAACTGTTGGATCATGGACTTCTCAACACTTCCAACTCTACAACAGTTTTTTCTTTTCTATATCAAGATAAATACACATTATAATTTGTAATATAGTGATTGTATCACTACTATCATTACGTTCATTGATATATATATATATATATTCACCGATACTCGTTGATGATTTTTCTTTTTTGTCAATCATGTACTTATAATGCTTAAATATGAAATTGTTATATGCATTGTGTCATTGCAAGTATAGTAGTATGCGTTGGTGACACCTTCCTGGAAACATTTATGCTTAAGAGAAATGCTTTCTCTGAGAGGTTGAGATGTATTCTCACCAGTCGATCTATATTTCGACTTTGCCTTAATTTAACTTATAAATTCCAGATATTTCTCATCTGCGCAGTATTTGTGCGTTGTTAGCCTATTGTATGTTGCTCTCAGATGAAAAAAAAATGATTTTCATTTTTTTTCCGGGGGGTGTGGTAGTCTGTTGCGCACATATTCTTTTGTGTGGCGCACAGTTTACTGTAATTACGCATACAAATGTAAAATGTATTTATTTGTCTGATATAAATATATTTATCTTTGAATTCACGATTTTCAGTCTAAAGGGACAGAACTCAGATTAGTCGATGTGTATTCATTCTGTGAGTTATCGGTTCTTGTATCTTTGCTGAATATCGAACTCAGCGTAGAAATCTAGGTTTACAGCGATCTATTCTTTGTTTGGTTAGAAATAGATTGTTCTTGCTTCAGAATATCTATGACCCGAATCTATGTGTATTTCTTGTCTATGTAGGACGAGTCTGTCTTATATCTTAATATCTTTGTATGTCTAAGTCGAACTATATTTTCTGTGTCGAACTCTGGTGTCAAAGGTTGTTCGGCGGATGTATCGCTAAAGGGACGGGAGAAGGTTCCGCCCTGTTGGACCTAGATGAAGGCGGTCTGAAGATTTTTCTTGAGCTCTGTGGTTCCTTTTGGGGAAAGGAGATTGTTTATCTCTATGATTGAATTATCAGAGATTCTTCCCCAGTGTTGATTCTTGACGCCAAGGAATGGCGTGCGTTATTCGCGTTATTCGATGTTGTGTTGTTCCTGAGAAATAAGGTAAAATAGACATATTGAACCTTTCGTCATATTCAGCTAGGTCGACATGCTATCGTCTACACAGGCGTTTGATTAGCGATGTGTGTCGCAACATGATTGAACAGGATATGCAGAGTCTAATTTACATATATTTATGAAAGGAACAGAGCCTATGATCATGCATCGTCATAATCTTTGTTGTGAGCGAAAGTCAAAGATGGAGCCATCTTTGGATTCCAAGTTTCAATCTTATAAAATCATCGATCGAGAACAGGAATGTCCTTAATATCAGACGATGATATCGAGATCTGCATACTATTATATGAAAACCCACTACTGGTGGTTTGACATTGTATTCATAAATTCATTTACTGAATTTTCGGCCTGAAAGACTTAGACGAGGTTCTTACAGGGAGCCATGAGTAAACATTGGTTCTTAACTGACGCGATTTGTCAGTAAGGCCTGAGATTATACATATGTGCTGAAATACTGAGTGCTTGTCTACTGACATTCCATTGAACTGTTTTACAACATGAGTGCCTATGTAATATTGTAAACCATTGATCAACATTGCTATGAGTTATGCCAACCTGTTTGCTGTCACTGTACCCGTGCTGTCAAGTGTGATCGTTCTTATTAAACTGTATGAAACGTACACAGTAGTTACGCTCCAACAATTCAGAAGATATTGCTTTCCTTTGCAATCGGTGGTCATTTGTGAGACTTCGAGGAACCCATCTTGCGCAAACCTTAGAAAATCCGAGAGTTTTTATAACTGCATTTGCACTACCAATGATGACTGACAGCTGTAAGGCCAATTGTTGAGTAGTGATTCGCCTATCAGTAAGAATAATGCCCTCAGCGCATTTCAACATTTCTGCGTTGGTGGCTGTGGCAGGACGTCCACAGCGCGGTCGATCAAGCAGCTCCGTATCTCCACTTCCGGATTCTTTGATTCTCTGAACCCAGCGACTGACTGTACTCCTGTCGACTGCAAAACTTCCATACACATCACATAGACGCTTGTGAATATTCACAACCGTTTCCTTCTCTGTAACGAGAAATTCTATCACAATTCGCTGTTTATAACGCAAGTTGCTAACACGCTCCATTTCAACGGTTTATCGCAGCCGTATTATTTGGCCGGTTGCGGTGCAATTTGGTGCACACAATTGGCACATGCCATATTTAAAGTGTGCAAAATTTCATGCTTCTATCTTCTTTATTAGCTGAGAAAAACGATGTGGTGCATTACTTTCTGAACGCCCCTCGTACAGCTAATTCTTAGAAAAGAATGTCGCTAGATTTACACCAGCTGGGGGCTTGAACGGTCTAAACCCTTTGCTTAATTCTTCATAAAAGGCGGCGAACCTATATAGGTTAACAATTGCCCTGCCAATACAGCATTGTTTTTGACTTCGGAAATATCTTATGAATACTCCCTTGGGATAGAAGCGACATTACTCTTCTATCTACAACACTGCCAAGAGTAATCTTGTGCGAAGGTAGACACATTTCACGACCTATTTTACATACTTGAGTTTTGGCCACTGTTGGACCACTACTGCAGTGCTAAGGGGAGGCAATCCGTCACATGCTACCACGACACATATGGGAAACCAATAGCCAGGGATCAAGATCTCCAGGACGACCAAGAATTCGCTAGGAGAACAACATTAGACAATCCCTGATGGACCGAGGACTGGACTGAAACCAGGCCAAAAGATATACAGCTTACAGGATAACATGGCGCTCTCTCTGGCTAACCTCTACACACCAAGGTAGAAGAGGTTTGTTTGTTTTGGTTTTTGTTTGGTTTTAAGGACCATCTACATTGTACACGGAAAACTCCATCAGTGGTTCCTATCTCCTCCTTTAGCTCACAAGGAGAATCTCGGCACAGTGCACGAACTCCAAAGCATCGGCGAGCAACCTAATGTGTGTATACAGGAATCACGCATTCTATAAATATTTTTATATCAGGTAGGTTTTCTTAATTGTGTAAACTCTGGCACGGAAGCGGCCGTATGGCCTACTCTTTACGATTTCCAAATGCCGAGTAATTTTTAACGTGCTAAACTTGTACACGTGACCTACTATTTTTTCGCCATGATCCAATAAGGCTAGCCATCTGATCTCACTATTCAGGGTTTCAGGGGGGAGTAAGACATTATTAGTACAAAGTGGTTTTGAAAAATTATATCAAGAATATTCCCTGTACTGTGAACCGACCCAGGTGTCTTTAGAATTAGATGCGGTGTTAGCCACTCTTGTCCCCGGGATAGGAGAGAACCGACCAAGTAAGAAAATGTGTTTAAAGGATTGTCTAAACGGGCTATTTGGCGCCGATGAAACATTTAGGTGTGCACATCTGCGACTGCATCAAAGAGAATAGAAGAGTATTATCATTGAAAGTGGCAGAAGAAATAAGTGTTCACTTCTTTATATTTCGCATCGAACTCCATATTATTTAAAGAACTGTTATTCTAAACATGGTAAATACAAGTGTTTTTAACAACTTAACAAATGTACTGATAAAAGTAAGAAATATTTTTTTTTGCCTTAAATTAATATGTGTACTGAATTGATAAAAAATAAAGAAAAAATGATAATCTGTTATTTAATTTGATATTTTATTAATAATTGAATTGTTTCCCTTTGAAAGTAAATTAAATGGTTTCCCCTAACTACATTATCTCTGCTGCTTAAAGTATCATATGGTTGTTGTTTTGTTTCTTTTGTTTCACTTATTTACGAGATTGGACATGACGTCAAAACCTGACAAGAGATGTGATCTCTCGGTTATAAGTCGGGTATATTGTGAACATTTTTATAACATTTTGACCGCTGGACTGTTAGCTTTGTCCTTTTCTTATAAAATTTAGTGGGATGGGGGGTGGAACTTTTATTAACCATGAAAAGGTGTTATTCTGTGAAGCACTGCTAGCTGGATGTTTGGCCGTTACGTCGTACGTTTATTCAAGTGTTGCTGCCTATTCCGTCCATGTACTTATTTATTTATATTTTCTAAGTGTAATGATTTTACCTCTATATCTATTATTGCCAGTGTACCGACGTGTCGTTATAAGAACTACTAGCTGAAATGAAGATCCATGTGTGTTTTTTGTTTCCTCTTGTGTCTACTGATAGTGTGGTCTTCCTTAACTCCAGCTGATTTATAACTTAATCAATGACGATTTGATGTATGGTATCTAAAATAGCAATAAGTAATTCTTCTATTGGATTGTTTATTGTTTGACTGTGTTGGTTTATTTCATATGTCAGTGATAAACTATTTCTCTTGTTCTACGATTTTGGTTCGTTTTTGGTGGACTGCTTTATTTTTCTAAATATTAATAATTTCACAAAACATATCTGAAAGCGTTGCATTTCTCCTCCAGTCAGACCATCAGTAGTTCTGTCAGTATTACTAATCTATTCCAGTTAGATCGTCTGTAGCTCTGTCAACATTACAGATCTGTCGCAGTTATCTCAGCCCATCTGTAGTTCTGGCAACATTTCAAATCTGTCCGAGGATGATCATCTGTAGTTCTGTAAACATTAGAAAATATGTCCCAGTTATCTTATCCCATCTGCAGTTCTGTTAACAATATAAATATGTCCAAGTTAGCTCAGATCATCTGTAGTTCTATCAACATTACAAATATGTCGCTGTTATCTCCCCCCATCTGTAGTTCCGTCAACAATATAAACATGTCCTAGTTAGCTCAGCTCAACTGTAGTTATGTCAACATTACAAATCTGTACCAGGCAGCTCAGCTCTTCTGTAGTTCCGTCAACAATATAAATATGTCCTAGTTAGCTCAGCTCAGCTGTAGTTATGTCAACATTACATATCTGTACCAGTTAGCTCAGCTCATCTGTAGTTCCGTAAAGATTGTGAGGAATCAGTTGTGCACTTTTAAAACTTTCATCCTCTCCGGCAGTATCACTTCTTTTCTTCATTTTCCTCACCGATCGTCCCATGATTTGATATATTTTATGCACCCACATTCAGCTCTAGCCGCTCCCAGACTTGTGTACGTTTCGCCACGTGAGTCGCAGTAAGCTAATTAGGCAGGTCAGCGAATAATTTATCACCTAAGTCGTCTAGTCACCTTTGATAAAGGCGATCTTTATTGACACAAGATTTATTTAGCGCACGTCGATGAAAAGAAAGCCATAATATCTGTCTGAGAAATCCGTCTGAGGGATTTACGCAATAATAATAATAGTAATAATAGCCCCTTCAGTCATAACTGACTATGGGAATGCGCCCCTGAGGTGACAGCCCTCAGCTGCTTATTTTCCTAGTGCTCCTTTCGACGTTTTCTCCTCACCTCTGCTTCTTGTGTGAGCCTCTCTTCGCCCAATCTGAGGTGGAGCCGTAAATAGCATCGCCACTTAGTGCGATCGGCAGCTTCATCCTCCCATGTTGCTGGATCCATGTCCAGTGCCCTCATATCTCTCTTGCACACATCTTTGAACCTCAGCTGTGGTCGCCCTACTGTTCTCTTGCCATCTGCTAATTGTCCGTAGAAGATATCTTTTGGGATGCGACCATCTTCCATGCGGCGAACATGGCCAAGCCAGCGAAGTCTGCGCTGTCTAAGAAGCGTATACATACTTTGAAGGCCAGCACGTGACAACACCTCGACATTTGTCACCCCATCTTTCCACAAGATGCCGAGGACGCGGCGCAGACACCGCAAATGGAAGGTATTGAGCCTTCTTTCTTGCTTAGCATAGGTCGTCCAGGTCTCGCTGCCATATAGGAGTGTGCTGGTGACGCAGGCATTATATCGGACAGTCAAGTCAACACAGTCCGGACGTTCCAGCATCCCAATCCGAGAGTCCGCTGTAGTGGGTTTGATGGTATTGTATGATGGTGATATTACTAAATGTAATGTATGAGGCCAGCTGTGAAGGCTCCTGAGATAAAATGTAGTTGTGAATTGTCAGAAGGCCTTTCTTGCTACCACTACGACCTCACACTCAATTTTTTTTCTTAATGAATGTAGCTATGTAAAATGTCTAGGGTAATGATGTGTAATGTGGTGTGATAGTTATAGATACACCCACAGATATTTAAGCAGACTAATAATATTTAACAAATATTATAATACACTGAACTAACTCAAGAGTGTAAAATTTTTGATAGAATTATAATACATTTATTTGTTCTGGATCAAGTTTTATGTTGACCAGAACTTTTTTTAAAAAAAAAAGGATTTAAAAATTATGAAAGAAATGCATGGAATGTTACATAATAAATGCAAGAGTGTACATATATAAGTACTAGACTAGTTAGTTTTATTAAAATGTTCTATTAGTCATCTACTTGGGAGGATAGTTAATGCTTGTGCTGTTGGGGGTGGCCTCATCACACCTGTCTATATTGACTACACAGTATCCAGTAAATTACAGGAATTTTATGGGGTATTAGTAACTAAAAGGCGTTGGTGAACTTCCAGCAGACCAGAGGCTCACTCATCTTGCATATGTAGCTCTGGTGCTGAAATCTGGTGGTCCCACCTCTCCGTGCTGGCGGGCAATAATAGTGGTCTCTGTCACAACGTACTGCACAGATACACTCGAGTAAAATCACCAACTGAATGGACACCGCCTTGTTGACGACTGAAACTCACAGCTCTGCAATCAAAGTATTGGCTATGTGTCAAAATTCTATTCTCTACCCACGTCTGGACACAACACGGACACAACAACCACATCATACAGACAGGTCAGATCTCTCTGACCAAACAGCACATTTACCATGGTGGTTTTACATCAGATAGGTCCTCCCAGACTATAGATTCTGAAAATTATTTATTAGTTTCCTTCCCTAAAAGTGGATAGGTAATATGTTTCATTATTCTCAACACTTGATCTGTCTTTCCTAACCCTTGCTGGAGTTTATGTATATTGTTGGTCCCTAGACCCTGACTTGGGCGGGGGGTCTAGAGCAAATCCCTACTTGTTTGTAAGGCTAGATTATGATATGGCAGTATCAAATCACTCGAACATTAAACAATATTCAAAATATACAAAGAAATAATTTCAATCTTACCAGATTATGAATAAAGAACACAGAAATGCTAGCAAAACTCAGATGAGCTGCTGGCTATAGTATGGCGTCCCTGAACTTATTTCAATTTCTTTCAATTGGAAATCACCACACTTTAAAATACTGTGTCTATCATCGAACAACTATTGAGGAATGGCCCCACTTGCGCGTCTGAGCGCCGATAAAATGATTGTCTGTGGCCAATCACTGCCTAGGTTTATTTCAAATTCAAATTTCCTACCCTAAAGTCATTTCAGTCATGCTTCAGTCAAGTATGGATGTTTATCTGTTAGTCTGTCCGTCTCTACTTGTTTTTTTCAAAAACGTACTTGATTTTTGAACCAACCTTTCTCTCCCCTCCAAAATTTTGTCGTTAAAAGTTATATTTAGACACAGCTCCCACCAATGTCCCTTCACTTCCCTACTAAGTAGATTTGAACACCTGCGTCTCGAGGTCGTGTTTTTTTGTGCAAATAGCGACACTTTTTATTCAATACAGTCCGTCGCTGATGTGAACAACACTGTCTTTTGTCATTATCTTCAATATTATCTATCCGTCTGTAAAATTAAGAACATATTAGTTCACTGCTCAGAATGGGCCATCCGGCCAGCTAATTTTTATCTTCCTAACATTAATATTACGAAAAAGTTACTTTTTAATTTTTGTAATATTCCAAACATCTGCGTTCTGCCGCTGAATTCAAATCAAAGGCTTGGTATCGCAAAAGCGACCAATAAATGACTGTGGCGTAACATATCCAAGGTCCCTTCTGTCGAGTTCCGTACTTTATGTCAACTTGGGAAACGTGACTTTTCTCCGTTTCCCCCCCAATTGCGTCTCCTTAGCCTTTCTAGTCTCACGCAATCTTTCCAGTCATATTTTTTCCTTTTTATCCGCCGTTCCCCTCCTGTCTAGCAAGTCAATTTTTATGGAGGGTGATGACCCTCGGTCTGGGCAATCATGTACTATCAGCAGCCTACGCATTATGTTTTTATCCTTACATGTTATCTTTGGAGGTATTTTACCGTTGTATCTCTGTCAATTTCACTACACATCTCCCCACTTGAAAACATGCCTATGGCAAGTTCCAAAACCAGCGATACACATAGGTAAAATTACTCCTCACGTCTGCCGCTACTCTAATTTTGATCACAGGGGTGCCGACTGAGGAAATCTGCACCGACATTCAATTTACGGCTTGCATAAGCGACTGGTTTCAGTTCCCCATCAGGTGAAGATGATCTTTGCAACAAAGCCCCTCCTAGTCCCACATTACTTGCATCGGTTCTTAAGACAAAGTCCTGTGTCAAATCAGGCAGTTTGAGAATAGGCTTGCTAGTGAGTTTTTCCTTTAACTCTTGGAACGCTAGTTCACATTGTGCAGTCCAAATAATTTTATCTGGAAGTCCCTTGCGAGTCAGATCAGTCAGAGGAGCACAAATAGCGTTAAAATTCTTGATGTATTTCTGATAAAATCCGCATAACGACACAAATGATCGCACGTCCTTTTTTGTTTGCGGCCCAGGTGCTCTCTGCAGTTTTTCCAAGTTCTTAGGATCAGGGGTCATATTACCCTGATATACAGTGTGTCCCAAGAATTCCAACTCTTTGCATCCAATACAACATTTTGTTGGCCTAGCAGTTAAGTTCGCCTCCCGAAGTCTATCAAACAACATCTCCAGAGCTTCAATGTGTTCTTCAAATGTCTCTGTGGCGACGAGAATATCATCCATGAAATTCGTGATACATGGGTTATTCAGGGGATCCAACAATTTGCGCATCATCCTTGAAAACACACTCGGAGCATTTTTCAGTCCGAATGGTAGCATATTGAATTCATAATGTCCATCCGAAGTGCTAAAAGCCAAATAAGGTCTCACTTCAGGCTTCACTGGGATCTGGTAATAGTCTTTACTAAGATCCACCTTTGAAAAGTATTTTGCCTTGTTCAGTCTGGCAAATAACTGTTTTGTGTCTGGTAATGGATCCACTTGTCCTTCTGTGACAGCATTCAGTTTCCTGTAATCTATGCACAGTCTGTGTTCCCCAGACGTTTTTCTCAACAAAACGACACTAGAACTAAAAGATGATTCACTGTGCGAAATAATCCCCTCCTTCAACAAATACTCTATTTCTTCCTTCAATGCCTTCTCCTTCGCGAAAGAAATAGAATATACTCTCATACAGATTGGGTTTGAGTCTACCAGTTTCATGTCATACTGTAGCAAATTTGTATGGCCTGGTTTATCTGTTAATACATCTGTATGTTCCTCCAGAACCTGTTGAACTCTCTCCCTCTGGTTTTTAGTCAGGTGCTTACTGACTTTTACCTGTGCTGCGGTTTCACAAGGATGTAATGGGTATTCATGTGAGGTGAGTGGTTCTTTTTGCATCTGGGTTGCAATAGCCAAGGTCAATAAGGGGGTGCTTTCCTGGAGTGGTCTGTCCAGATACTTCTTTAACAGGTTTACATGATAAACTTTCTCCTTCCCCTTTTTGTCAATTTTATAGTTTGTTCTAGACACCTTCTCTAGAACCGTATATGGACCTTGCCAACCAATTTGTAATTTATTCTGGCTTCCGGGTAGTAGAAGCAGCACCTTCTCTCCGACTGCCAGTTCCCTGTCCTTTGCCTTCCTATTAAAATATGCTGCATGTTTCTTCCTGGCTTGCTTCAAATTATCATTTGCCAGTTTCCATCCAGCTTTCAAACGAGTGGTCAGTTCGTTCACGTATTGATACGATGAGGTAACAGTCTCTTCCGCCTTCTCATCTGTCCAGGTCCTTAATAGAGCTTCTAATGGACCTTTTATTGGCCTCCCAAATAGCAGAGTTGCGGGAGCCATCCCGGTTGAACTATGTGGTACCTCCCGGTACGCAAACAATGCGGCGGGCAGGAATTGATCCCACAGATCCGGTTTTTCGTGTGCCAGCTTTCTCAGGCTAGAAATGAGAGTCCCGTTGAACCTCTCTACCTGGCCGTTCCCTTGTGGATGGTACGGACTACAATGAAAGTGTCTGGCTTGAAATAGCTTAAAAACTTCTTCCGTTAGTTTCCCCTTGAACTGAGAACCATTATCCGTCAAGATTTGATGCGGGAATCCTAATCGGGTAAATATTGTAAGTAGTGCCTCTGCTACATGTTTTGAATCAATTGATGGCAGGGCTACCGCCTCTCCCCACATAGAACAAGTGTCCACCAGAGTAAGGATGTAACTGTTCCTCCTCTTGGTCCGAGTGAGAGGTCCTACAATATCCACTGCAACCCTCTCAAAAGGTGTTCCCACTATGGGCATTTCCCCTAGAGTTGCAGGAGCAGTCCAGTGCTTTGGAGCTACCCTTTGACATTCTGGGCAGGATTTGACATACCTTTTTATATCCTCCGTTATCCCTGGCCAGAAGTAATGACAAGCTATACGCTGTCCTGTGGCGCTGATCCCCATATGACCACTGAAGGGAATCGCATGCCCGAGTTCCATCACTTTATCTCTATATGAAGTGGGAAGAACCAGCTGGTTGTGACCATTTGTTCCAGTTCCGGCCTTCCTGTATAAGAGTTTGTTCTTCATGAAATATTCCCCCTTGCTCGGAGGTGTGTGGCATTTGGGCAATTTTTTAAAACAGGGCTTGAGTGTCCTATCCTCAGCCTGCGCCTTCCTCATCTCCTCTGGATGAGCATTTATAGGTTCACCTTCTTCCTCCTTCTTCTGTGACCTGGTCTGCACTGTCGCCATGATCACAGGTTTCTCGGGATTCCCCAAGAAGACGTATCTACACCCCAATATCAGAGGGTAGATTGGTTCATCTATCACTGCTGCTCTGATTTCTCCCTCCACATAGCGAGTTTTCACCGTTATCCTTGCGATGGGAAGTGTCATGAGTGGTATGTCCTTAGTCGCCCCTTGTATTTCCACTGTTTCTGTGGTATACTGACTTGGGTCCACTAGGCTAGACTTCACAACTGAATCATAATCCAAACCTGTATCATAAAGGCACCTTATGGTGACCCCATTACAAATAACATCCTCACAAACTGGGGGGTGATAAGGTTCCTGTTGTCCATTAGGATTAACCTTTAATCTTCGCGTCCCCGACTTCATTGCAGCAATGTTTGAAGGTTTCCTTCTACAAAATTCGGTGTTATGGTTATCCTTCTTGCACCATTTACACCATCTTTTTCCTTGGTTCAACGGTTTTCTTTCATTGAACTTTTGGTCATTGAACTGTGAGTTTCTGTCGCGATAGTCATTTCTTGGCCGCTCCAAGTTTGTCCTACCTTTATTTCCCTGCTCTCTATTATCAAATTTATTAAATTGCTGTGGAGCTTTAAAATTGTCTATGTGCTTCTTTTTAGCACCACTTACCTCTGCCTGAGCTGCCTGATACCTCTCAGCAACATTTAAAATTTCCCCCAACTTCTCTGCACCTTGTTCCATGAGAAATTTTCTCATGTCTGGAGCCATGGACTCTCTCAATTGCTCAATCATGATCATTTCTTTAAGATCTTGGGTCTTCCCCAGAGCCGTCCATTTCTCCAAATAGGTTTCTAGTCTAGCAGAGAATTGGTGGTATGTCTCCCCAGACAACAGTTTGGCATTTCTAAATTTCTTACGATAAAATTCACCATTCTTCTCGTACCTTAATAACAAAGCCTGCTTTAACATGTCATAATTGTCTTGGTCTTCCCTGTTCATTTTGGCAAATACTTCATAAGAAGTACCTCTCAATCCCTGTGATAGCTTTAAACTCCACCTCTCTCTCTCTAACCCATATGTAGTAGCTAATAACTCAAAACGTCCTAGGTACCCCTCTATGTCATCGTCTTTTTCAACAAAATGGTCTAAATGAAACCCCATAGCTGAGTTTGAGGCTCCCATACTGGGCGTAGCATCTGAGGCAAAAGGGCTGGCACCATTTTCAGGAGCCGGGCCTTGTAATTCCAGCTCCCTTAGTCGTAATTCGTGCTCCCTTTGCAACCTTCTATCTTCTGCCTCCCTTTCGGCAGTCAACCTTTTTTCTTCTGCCTCCCTTTGCTGTCGTTTTTCTTCTGCCTCCCTTTGCTGTCGTTTTTCTTCTGCCTCAATCTGCAGCCTCTTAATTTCTCTATCAGCCTCAATTTGTAACCTCTTCTCTTCAGCTACCTTTCTATCTTCCCTTTCAATATATTTATCACATTCAGCCGTTACATATTGAATTAAAATCTGACCATCCATTCCCATCTCCTTTGCGGTCAGCACAGCAGCTGATCGGAATTTTGCTAGCTCCGCCATACTTTTCAGACAATATAATAATATACAAGCTAAATCTCTAACCAGTAAATACACTAAGTACTTCTTATGACTATAGTCTAACTAATTCTAACTAACCAGTTAACTAATTAATTATCACTGGCTGTGAAGATTCACCAACTTTTATCTGCAGGGACACTTTTAATTTTAAAGGGAATTTCACAATTTTTTTTTTTTTTTTTTAATTTTATTTCTCCAACCAGGAGATCCTAATATTACTGTTGGGCTAATTATCCCTGGACAAGACCCCAATGTATGTAGTGGGTTTGATGGTATTGTATGATGGTGATATTACTAAATGTAATGTATGAGGCCAGCTGTGAAGGCTCCTGAGATAAAATGTAGTTGTGAATTGTCAGAAGGCCTTTCTTGCTACCACTACGACCTCACACTCAATTTTTTTTCTTAATGAATGTAGCTATGTAAAATGTCTAGGGTAATGATGTGTAATGTGGTGTGATAGTTATAGATACACCCACAGATATTTAAGCAGACTAATAATATTTAACAAATATTATAATACACTGAACTAACTCAAGAGTGTAAAATTTTTGATAGAATTATATTACATTTATTTGTTCTGGATCAAGTTTTATGTTGACCAGAACTTTTTTTAAAAAAAAAAAGGATTTAAAAATTATGAAAGAAATGCATGGAATGTTACATAATAAATGCAAGAGTGTACATATATAAGTACTAGACTAGTTAGTTTTATTAAAATGTTCTATTAGTCATCTACTTGGGAGGATAGTTAATGCTTGTGCTGTTGGGGGTGGCCTCATCACACCTGTCTATATTGACTACACAGTGTCCAGTAAATTACAGGAATTTTATGGGGTATTAGTAACTAAAAGGCGTTGGTGAACTTCCAGCAGACCAGAGGCTCACTCATCTTGCATATGTAGCTCTGGTGCTGAAATCTGGTGGTCCCACCTCTCCGTGCTGGCGGGCAATAATAGTGGTCTCTGTCACAACGTACTGCACAGATACACTCGAGTAAAATCACCAACTGAATGGACACCGCCTTGTTGACGACTGAAACTCACAGCTCTGCAATCAAAGTATTGGCTATGTGTCAAAATTCTATTCTCTACCCACGTCTGGACACAACACGGACACAACAACCACATCATACAGGCAGGTCAGATCTCTCTGACCAAACAGCACATTTACCATGGTGGTTTTACATCAGATAGGTCCTCCCAGACTATAGATTCTGAAAATTATTCATTAGTTTCCTTCCCTAAAAGTGGATAGGTAATATGTTTCATTATTCTCAACACTTGATCTGTCTTTCCTAACCCTTGCTGGAGTTTATGTATATTGTTGGTCCCTAGACCCTGACTTGGGCGGGGGGTCTAGAGCAAATCCCTACTTGTTCGTAAGGCTAGATTATGATATGGCAGTATCAAATCACTCGAACATTAAACAATATTCAAAATATACAAAGAAATAATTTCAATCTTACCAGATTATGAATAAAGAACACAGAAATGCTAGCAAAACTCAGATGAGCTGCTGGCGATAGTATGGCGTCCCTGAACTTATTTCAATTTCTTTCAATTGGAAATCACCACACTTTAAAATACTGTGTCTATCATCGAACAACTATTGAGGAATGGCCCCACTTGCGCGTCTGAGCGCCGATAAAATGATTGTCTGTGGCCAATCACTGCCTAGGTTTATTTCAAATTCAAATTTCCTACCCTAAAGTCATTTCAGTCATGCTTCAGTCAAGTATGGATGTTTATCTGTTAGTCTGTCCGTCTCTACTTGTTTTTTTCAAAAACGTACTTGATTTTTGAACCAACTTTTCTCTCCCCTCCAAAATTTTGTCGTTAAAAGTTATATTTAGACACAGCTCCCACCAATGTCCCTTCACTTCCCTACTAAGTAGATTTGAACACCTGCGTCTCGAGGTCGTGTTTTTGTGTGCAAATAGCGACACTTTTTATTCAATACAGTCCGTCGCTGATGTGAACAACACTGTCTTTTGTCATTATCTTCAATATTATCTATCCGTCTGTAAAATTAAGAACATATTAGTTCACTGCTCAGAATGGGCCATCCGGCCAGCTAATTTTTATCTTCCTAACATTAATATTACGAAAAAGTTACTTTTTAATTTTTGTAATATTCCAAACATCTGCGTTCTGCCGCTGAATTCAAATCAAAGGCTTGGTATCGCAAAAGCGACCAATAAATGACTGTGGCGTAACATATCCAAGGTCCCTTCTGTCGAGTTCCGTACTTTATGTCAACTTGGGAAACGTGACTTTTCTCCGTTTCCCCCCCAATCGCGTCTCCTTAGCCTTTCTAGTCTCACGCAATCTTTCCAGTCATATTTTTTCCTTTTTATCCGCCGTTCCCCTCCTGTCTAGCAAGTCAATTTTTATGGAGGGTGATGACCCGTGGTCTGGGCGATCATGTACTATCAGCAGCCTACGCATTATGTTTTTATCCTTACATGTTATCTTTGGAGGTATTTTACCGTTGTATCTCTGTCAATTTCACTACATCCGCCCATTTCTATCCCCTCGATAATTGCCTGGTGCAAAATTCCCTGTCCACAGTTCGGGTTTGACCCTAATCCCCATGCACCCAATGGGGAAAGCAGACAGTGGCGGGACAACACCTTATTGAATGGGGGCTGCCCAGCTTGAAGCGGGCGGTAGCTGTCCAGTGAGATCCTAAAACCTCTCCCACTGTCGGAAGTAGCCCCTGGCGCCATGCCCTACGCCAATTGGGCAAAATGCTTATAACCGGTAACTGCTACTTCCCATGTTTTGCCGACACCTATAGGGTAAAGCTGGAGTGTCCTCGCCAGAGCGCGAGCTTGGGCACAGTTATATGGAGATCAAGCTGTTGCCCATGCAGCATGTTCCCCCTCTCCACACAGCCGGTTGATCCAAAGGAACGGCAGTAGCCGATACAGTTTGGTACCAGCCATGTCGCAGGAGTTGCCAGAATAATGTCGAATCGACATTAGACTGCCTTAGGGACTCCGACTCCGGATTTATCCTCAGGGTTTACTCCCGAAGCCAATTCCATAAATGGATATTCCCGCAAGGCAGCGGTGGTTTGAATTCAGGGTTCCTTTTCTTAGATAAGCTACCAACCAAGGATCACGAGCCCTATCTGCCCGAAGCTGCTGGTTTTAAGGCGCCAGTCGCTCGCCTTTGCCCCTTCTCCCGTCAGTGGAAACAGTTCCGCCGGGCTCAAATTGAGTCACACGTGAAGGCCGGGAGCTGGACTTGGTTGTCAGAGGCTGTTTGAGGCGCGTGCCATAGAAGTATTTTGGATTTACGCAAACACAGGTGATAATACGTAATCGTTTCCGCTGGCCCATCTTAATATCAATATTACCGATAATGTGTCTTTGGAGACAATATTGTGGGAAAGCATCTAGACAGTATATGTTCACAGATTTGTTTGTGAGTTTGCATACAGGTGCAATCGTAAGTATTACTGCCTTATCAGAAAGTCGTCACGCGTTAGAATTTTAAAATTTGATATTTCAAAAACAAGTGATAGATATTATCATTTACCACCCCGACCCTTTTAGTTCTAAAGAATTTACCATTGGCTTAATTTGAGAGCTGGAATAGACTTTGACTTTCATTGGCAAATTTGTCGAAAGTACATTCTGTGATTTGAACTGAAAAATGGAAATATAATCTAGCGAAATCGGAGTCACAAATCAGACTGCTTTGCCACGTCAAGCTAGCAATTCGCCAGAGCTAGAGAGAACGATCGGACAAAGGTTTCCAAAATTAAAATTATAAGTGACAGATCGAAGTATTTGGGCAACTTTGAAACCCGCAGTTGTAAATACCAAACTGGAAACTTAAAGGACCAGGACAGAGTATTTGGGCAACTTTAAAACTTAAAAGTAAACCCGCATTTTTAAATGCAAAGACTGGAGACCTAAAGAATCAATTCACCCGTCATAAGAGAAACATTAACATTTCTCAGACCAAGTGATTCGAAAGAATCAACGTGCTGTGTCTATTTTAATTGTGCTAGGAGATCGTGTTCCCAAAAGTTACTTTTATGTAAAAGTAAACATTTATTTTACCGTGTGAATTTGACATGTTTTCCTTCCTACGTGGCTATATATATATATATATATATATATATATATATATATATATATATATATATATATATATATATATATATATATATATATATATATATATATATATATATATATATATATATATATATATATATATATATATATATGAGGCTGGCTACCTCAACATATCAAAATAGTATATGCATAAACCACTACAGCAAGCTCTGGTTTTTTTCCCTAATTCGCTCAAAAACGCGAAAGCCGCAGCAACCCCAGACTCCGAATGGAGCAGTGATGAATAATGATTACGTCACATGTGCCTAAAGTATATAATATCCTTTTGTGACATATATGTACCTTGTTAATTGTAATTCAGGCAAATCATTGCAGTCACGCTGTCCAAGAACATATTATCCCAGTTCAATAACCATAAGAATAACGGTAATTTCTAATCATATTGAGGACATAATCAAAGAGTTGTACTGTGTATACTCAGGGAGAATAATTATTCAGAGAGGCTAACATTGGTGGCTGGACAGCGAGACAATGCGTCTGTTAATTCGCGACACACAGATGTACTTTGCTTAGGCATTTGTTCTTTTTATTTTGTCTAATGTTCGTGGAACGAAGCTATCAGACTCTACATGCAAGTCTAATGTTCTTACGCCACTAGATGTGAGTTAACAGCAGGGAATCAAAACTAACCGCGTACATTGGACGAGTTGTATGGAGAAGAGCCCGCATCACAGAAGAATTGACAAAATCACGGCTGCAGGACTGTCGTAAGTTTTGAAAAGATAGGACTGAGGAAATTATGGTCCTTTTTCTAGTAGAGGTGATGGTAAGAACTAGTGAGAGGAAGGTGAAAGAAATAGTTCCTGTTTCACGAGAAGAACTGGTGTAAGAGAAAGAACAGTCTTGGATTTTGTAATTGCTCTAATCCAGCCTATGTTTTTATGACTCTATTTAAAGTAAACGCGCTTTCTCACTTGATCCAGATTCAATTTACACATACTTTTATGACAGAAATACGTACAGACGTGAAAACACACACACACACACAATATATATATATATATATATATATATATATATATATATATATATATATATATATATATATATATATATATATATATAAACTATGGATCACATGTAAGGGCATGGGGTTTTGACTGACACTCTGGTTTGGTAAGTTTTTTATTTACTAGAAAATATCACCAGATCAAGAAAAAAAATTACATCAATGAATTTTAGTTACGTAAGAGAAATGAAAATATAAATCTAATAGGCCGCTCTCTGGTGTAGGGAAACTAGGAAAGATCACGACAGAGGTAATTTACCCAAAAGATCAAAATAATTAACAATGGGGTAGAGGTATTTCAGGACGGGTAAAGAATAAGTCCTTAAGGTAACCTATCCTGGGGACACTCAGATTAGTCAGAGATAATATACAAGAAGAATGGTAAATAAGTAGTAACTTAAGAAATAATTTCTTTCGTTCCCTTCATTCACAACACACATACAGTGAGCTCACTATCTTGTTTACTTACCCCTCTGTCGACTGCATACATTCCAGGGAATTAATCAAACACGTATTTAGACTAATTTGAGTCCTAGTATTTGTCCAGTTCAGCTCTAGACTCTCTGTTTATGCAACTGCTATTGTTCGGGAGTCGCTGAATTGGTGCGTTGATTGTATTTTTTTCTCTGGGGGTATTCCTCTTCTTACTGCAGGTATTGGTTTGGAATAAGTTTTTTTTTCTTTGTAGTGGCACTGTCATGGGAATTTATAAGTTAATATAATTCTCTGGTGTGGTCTAGTCTCCAGTGGCTGTGACACTCTCTGTCGTAATGAAAGATGTACTAAACAGACTGTTACTCCTAGGCTGTTCTCGGATGGAAATAGCCGAGTATGACCCGTGAATTATCTCTGTATAATTCCGTGGTAGGAAAAAACGTTCTGTCAAATGGTTTTAAAATAATTAGTGCTGTAAGTTCTGCCACATTAGGACAGTAATACTTATATGTATCTAGATGGAAAATCTTCTGGTATAGTCCTGTCCTAGTTAACATTTTAAAATATAAATTGAAGTGTTCTGTTTATTTAACCACTCTCATGGATGGAGAAGGTGGACCTCAAAAGGGTCTCAAACATCAGATTTCACAAACAATGTCTGTATGTTCAGGAACATATGCCCGTAATACCATAAGACATAGGACCATAAAATTATAAAACCACTGGATCGCAAAGGTATGATCAACCTTTATAAAAGAGAATAAATAACAGATAATCATACTATAGTTATATATTCTAACACCCGCGTTTAGGTAAGACCTCTTGACCACTCCGGTATTAAATTATATTTAAAACCCACAAGAGTCTATCTAATATAATCGCGCTTTAACACGAGGTATAAACTCTAGTAATTTACAAAATTACGCATGATGAATAAAAGTAAATTAATCTCCAATTATCAACCGCCTAGCGTATATTAATTGATTTAAAGCATCTCTTACTGGGGACTAGCTAGGAATTAAATTTACTTATTACACCTGCAACAATTTTCTATAAGTTATTTAATATGCTATTTAATAAACACAGAAATCCCAGTGAAAAAACTTTAACACGTTAAGACACTTAAACTAATATATATATATATATTCTTTACCGCACACAGAAAAACTGAATAATTCCCCACGTATTCCAGTATCCGATATGTAAGATGGCTCTCTAAATAGCGCGCTAGAATTATTCAAGAAATCCTGAAGCGAACTGATAATGCGTTTTAGGAGACTGCACATACATACTGAATCGGCCCGATCTCACCGAGGTCTGCCAGAAATCACACCTCGAGCGAATTCTTTGGTCAATTTCTGAATGAAAGCTATTTTTCACAGCTCTTCCGACCGCTGATACGTTCCTGCAGATATATCTTTCCCCGCGTAGACGGTTCTCGTTCTGGTGTTAACCAGAGGTGTTACAGAACTCTGCTCAAGTGACTACAAAAGACGCCAATAACATGACCGCCTGCCGCCTCTGGCCAGCCTCCTTGAAGGAATGGCAGTAAACGAACGAACGAACGAAATCTTTATTTCATCAGGGTAAAGAAATAGGCATAATTACATTTTGACATTTCTGCCCTGCAATACAATTTTCAGCTGCTTGTTAAAAATTAAAATATTAACAACTTCAGACAGAATCAATTAATATTATCATCACAATCAGAAACTTAGCTCACACAAGTACATTTACTCATAGTCATTCACGCACATAGAGAGAGAGAGAGAGAGAGAGAGAGAGAGAGAGAGAGAGAGAGAGAGAGAGAGAGAGGTTAAGCAATAGAGCTACTTAATATAAAAAATTCAATTTAAAAATTTAAAATGAAAATATTACAACGATAGTTAAATGCTCGTGGAAACGTTGAAATAACTGAAACAGAATTGTCGTTAAATGTGTTTACACAATTTCATGACATGTGAATGCAGATGTCTTTTGAATGTGGTGTAATTATCAGTTTTGACAGACTTGGGTAGGGAATTCCATGCTAAACCACCTGCATAACTAAAACAACTTCGGAAGAGGTCAGTTCGAGGTTTTGCAAGGTCCAAAAGTAGGTCACCACGTATAAAATATGAGCAGTACTTATAGCAAAAGAACATTTGCAAGTATGAAGGCGTTCTGCCGTGTAAAATTTGATGCACAAATAGGAGATCTTGGAAGAAGAAGAATTTTTTAAGAGGAAGAACATTCATCTGTGAAAATAGCTGAGCACTGGGAATGTTATCATTCGGGCAAACAAGTCGTAGCGCCCTTTTATGTAGGGATTCTAGGCGTTTCAAAAATGACAAGCCACAGCGACTCCAGATATTTTAGCAATAAGAAAGGTGACTTTGAATATGTGCATAATAGAATATAAGTCTAGAGTGCGGACATAAAAAATGTTTGATTTTTGAGAGTTGAAACAATTTTTGTGAGATCTTGTTTGCGATGAAATAGACATGTTACTTCCAGCTTAGAGACTGGTCGATGACCACACCCAACAGGCTGTGGTCCGTAACTTGCTTAATACGTTCTCCGTCTAGAGATAAAGATAACGTATTTAGTTGACAGTGCAGAATCTTTTTGGCGGGTTGAGATAATCAAAGATTGAGTTTTGTTTTTATTAATGTACATACTATTAATAGTGCACCAAGCATGTACAATGTCCAGGTGATGCTGTAAAAGAGACTGAACAGTGTTAATGTCTGTGCCATGTACTGTTACCGTGGTATCATCAGCAAACATAAGACAACTGTCATGTGGAAATGACAAGGGCAGGTCTTTGATGAAGATGCTGAAGAGTAAGGGTCCTAGTATCGAGCCCTGCGGAACACCCATTGTAGTGGTGTACGATTTAGAGAGCACATTTTTGTATAAGACTCGTTGTGTTCTGTTTTCAAGGAATGATTTTATTAATGTGATCACTTGTGGATGAAATTTGTACACCGCAAGCTTTTGTATCAGCAACGAGTGGTCAATTGTGTCAAATGCTTTGTAAAGGTCGATTAATAACATTCCATTTATTTTTTCGCAGTTGATATTAGAATGCCAGATTTCGGTAATCTTAGTCAACAAGGATTGACTAGAGTGTTTGGGTCGAAATCCAGATTGGTTTTCATGTATAAGATTGTAGCTGGTCAGTGATGAAAGAATATGTTTATACATGTGTCGTTCAAGAGGTTTAGTTATGACTGATAGTAGGGAAATCGGCCGGTAGTTTGTGACGACATTAATATCACCTTTTTAGGTACTGGTACCACTAAGCCTGTTTTCATTCGTTGAGGAAACACTTTCTTTGTGAGGCACAGTTTGTAAATGTAAGTGAGTGAGTCGCATACAACAGGCTCTGCAATCTGAAGTATCCTCGAAGATATTCCATCTTCACCGCACGATTTCTTCTGAGGTAATGATTTAATTAAAATAGAGACCTCCGAGACTGACAGTAAAGGTAATTCAGGAAGGTGGGCTTCGTTTAACCTCGATTGAACGAAATCAGAAAGATCAGTACAATTCAGTTGCTGATGATTTATCCCGGATGTTCGTGCGATCGACGAGAAGAACTGGCAAAATTCATCAGCATTAATGTTTGTAGCTTGCTGTCGTAGCCTAGTTTTCAGGTATTCCAATGTTATCCATGGAGGCATAATTCTTGACTTGACACGTTTTATACGCACCGGAGCATGTTTGTTAAGAACTGAAGTGAATGCTGTCAGCCATATTTCTAGGGCTTCAGTCGGGTCAGATACTCCATAGATATTATCAAATGGTGTCGCTAAGAGATCAGACAAGAACTTGGAGCTATCAAAATTCTTGAATATTCGTGCTTGTACAACCTTGTGACAGAGTTTAGGAATTCGAACTCCCTTTTTAGTCCAGGTGCAACCTATGGGGTAGTGATCGCTTAGACCACGTACGGGAACGCAGACTTCAATGATGTGAGCAGTGTTAGTAACATACAGATGATCTATACAGGTTGATGACTTGTCTGTGACACGGGTTGGTAGCGAAATCAACTGGTTCAGGTTGTACAGGGCATACAAATTATCCCAATTAACGTTTCGCTTCAAGGCATCAATATTGAAGTCTCCCATTATTAATAGTTCCAAAGAAGTTATCCAGACTTTGTCCATCATGTCTGAGAACTGATCTAGCCATTCCATTCTGGCATCCGGATGGCGGTATATAAAGCCAATTAATATAGAGGTAGTGTGTGGGAGTCGGACTTCCAGCCACATGCATTCAACTTCAGGACATTCGAGATCAACGCGTCTTATAGCTTTGATGCTTGTGTGCACGTAGGCAGCCACACCAGTTTCAAAACTAATTGATGGATCCCGACGGAAAATTTCATAATTTGCAATTTGCAGTTCTTGGTTAGAAATGTGTTCATTAAGTCTAGTTTCTGTTACACCAAAAATATGAAAGTATGCATTGTTATTATAGAGTATGGAAGTAATTTCAGCCAGTTTACTCACATTGTAGAGATGACAAACATTTAGATGTCCCAACCTGAGTAAGCCCAATGGGCTGATCACCCGTTGGCTTGTCACACCGATTACGGAAACAACGGCAGATGGATCTATTTGTTGTTGCCCTAAAGACGCCGCTAGGCGTGATGGGAAACTACAACAGAGAAAGTCAATCTGCTGTTGCCCTTAAGACGCCACAAGGCGTGATGGCCTCTGACTGCTTGGTCGGTCTTTGGCTAAGGACGGAAGAAGAAGAAGAAGAACCTGAGTAACTGACGATTTGGGTATTCCGTTGTGATTGTGGGAGCCATATTTTGTGAAATTGATGATCACTAAAATGTCATTGATAACAGGGCTGTTGAAAGTATAAATGTGGTAGATTAGGACGTGAAGGATAATGCCATGGGGTAGAATGAGGTTGTGGGATATTCCTGTGTTCTTGTTGTGGGATGGGAGTATGCTGGCCAGTTTGATCTCCCGGCAAAAGGTAAATAGTCCAAGAGTCTTTGTTGTAGTGGGAAATTAGAAAAGGTTGGGCACAGATGTTGATACATAGGAAGATGGTACAAATGCGGTGACGGGGGGTAGGCTTCTTGTGTCTGTGACATTGATGGTTGGAGTGTATCAGGACATGAAGATTGAGTTTGTTGAGTTGCTTCGTTTGTACACTTTTGAGGATAGAGTCTATCACATCGTTCCTGTTGAGAAAGTGCAGAAAACATAGGTGGTTGTTGCTGTAGGGAGACATCACAAGCTGTTCCCTGTACTTCGCGATTTATAAGAACAGGTGTGATTTGATGATCCTGCTTATGAGATGATATTGAGTGGGTGTTGTTAGAAGTAGTAAGTAATGGTGGAAAGTCAAGGTCATAATTACTATCCGAGAAGCAGGTATTCACTGTTGATAGATGACTGGTTGGATTTTGAGATCCTGCTGTGTGGCCGACTCCTTTGAAAGTGCGTTATGGGTACCTGATGTTTGTTGCCAGCTTGCTGATTCCTTCAGTAGATAAGGCAATATCACCGCTGTAAAGATGTTTTTTAGGGGCTCCTGATTTCGAGAGGAAGTACGAGGAGATAAGGTGCTTCCTTTTATTCTGAATCTATGTGTTGGAGCCTGTGATAGGTCGTGCCCGTTCTTCTGTTACCTGTGTGCTCTGATTACTGGATTTCTGATAATAGCGCACGCTGTGAGTTATTCGTCTTGGCGGAGAGTGCCGATTTGAAATTGTTACAGGGATTATGCAAACATTATCTGCATTGTCTGTAATTAATTTCGGAGAATCCAGGACACTTTCTCGGCTGTGATGGAGTTTTAGTTGCGTAATGGTTTGCTGGGTTTCGTTGCTAGTGTTTTTCAGTTTTTGACACAGTTGTCCGTTTTCTCTGGTGGTGTACAAAGCTCTTCCGTATACTGCTGGCTTTTTTCATAGCTACTTTTAAGTACCGTATGTTCTGCCTGAAGCTTCTCATACGACTGTCTGAGGCTGTTCAGCTCTGCTCTAAGTGAATCTATCTCAGACATAATACTTGTAAATAAATCATGATGAAATGCTATTTGTAAAGGTTGGTACTGGACCGCTAACAACAAATTCAGTGAGTGAATGGTGATCCGCCTCTGGGATTCCATATTCTGTTTCTGCTGTAACTGGTGTTTTCAGTCAGTTTGAGATAACGTGTCGCATTCATTAATACATGGCATATATAGTTTTACATTTTTGTCAACGGGTGTCTGACAGCGCGAAGATTTGTCTGGTAAGTTGGGAAGAGCTAAGTTGGGTGAGATGGCCTGTCGACTGACTCCAGCAGTGGTTGCTGTTACCGTAGTTTGTTCAGGTTTCATTGTAGGTTTCGGTTAGCATTTTGACTTCGGTAACAAATATACTTTTGAAGCTAAGTTCCTGCTTTAGGCTTGTTTATCATTGAAATACATTTGCTCTGGTCATGTGATGAGTATTCTTAGTGTAGAGCGAGATCGTGCTAAGATGTAAACAACGAATGCATGGGCCAACATTGATAATATTCAATAGAGCAATTTCACTTGACAAAGTCCACTGAGTTGAGAGTCCACAGGTTACATTTATTAACGGCATACAAGTTCAGTTAAAACCGTTCATGATCAATCAAGTAAATACATCAAACAACAACGTCTCCTGAGTTTACCTCATTGCAGTCGTTCTACCGTCATGATTATTTACACGTGAATTCATAATCCGGTAACGAATAATCTGACTTAGGCGATCAATATGAATTCTGGATACTTATTCATAACAACTTGCTCCCGATACATTCTATCCAATTGAAGTATATTCCACTTCAGTAACTGAGACGTAAATCGTATTCAATAAGGGACCCCAAGATGCAGCAATAGTGAATGCAGTCAGCGACCCATAGCTGTACTGCTTGCATCAGGACCAGCGAACCAGAGCTGGTCAAGACCGCACTCCACCTCCACGTGGTGGTCCTGGAAACAGTCTGCAGCAGTGCAGTCTGGTTGAGCGAGTGCGGATCGCAATAGGAAGGCAAACCCGGTCCCTAAAAAATGCCGTGCTAAGGTCGGATGCGTCGACCGAAAGGTGCAGATATCACAGCTTAGGCGTAAACAGACACAACGCAACCACCGTCCTTTTCATGGCGAACGAAGAAGAAGAAGAAGAAGTATTCAATAATAATAGGCAGACCCTAGTGCCATATAATAATTTCCTTTATATAATTATCATCATCATGGGAGACTTCCAACAAAACGCGTCCGTCAAGGACCACGGTCACTACAAAAAGGGGTACAATTACAAGGTCGTCACGCCGTAGCTTACCAACGTGACACGTCATTCTAAAACTAGGCAACCTATACCCTTTCGCGTTGAAACCAAGAATCCGCGAAAACATAATATAAATTAATAGCGTCTTAAAAACCAAAATGCGAACTTTAAATATAGAGCTCACTACCCTAATGGCTACAATCCTAAATCCTCTCGTAACATTCCTCTGGCCGACGGGGTTAAAAAAAATCTATGTCTTAGATTTTTTTTTTCATAATTATTTTTAAGAAAAAGTAAAAATTTACGAGATTATGGACCCACGTATCACGTAATATCGTCCAAGGGTGTAGTCAACTTGAGTTCATATCAACAACCATAAAAAATATGTCAAGTTAAGAAATAAAGATGTCAAATGTCAGAGTGTCGACTAACTGATAAATAATTATGTCTCTAACTAAAATAGTATCCTAATATTGTGACATATCCTTCCATATTAATGAATATTATAATCTAACTAATAAACTATAAGATTAACTAACTGTAGTGTATGAGAGGTATTATAGAACGTAAGTATAGCTTCATAGCTAAAGAAAGCAATGAATTACAAGAAAACAAATAAGGAAAGTTAAGAATGTACGAAAAGAAAGTAATAGTAAGTTAATCGAATAGAGTAACATATGTGTGTGTAAAGAAAGAATATGTAAGTAGATGTGATTAAATTAATCTATCATTATTAAAGTGTAATATTTACCATTATATATATTATTAATAATATATTAACGTAAGTTCATTAATGCCTATAATAAACCATAGATAAATTAAAATTGCAATATTATCTAAGTGTGTGATACTGTACGTATAAATGTAACGAGATGGTATGTATAGTGGTTGTTGTCTTGATGACAGTTGATGATAGTTCAATAAAGAATAATGAACTCCCCGATATACCCCAGTCTCAGAAATGAGTACTGGTGTATGATAGCACAAAGGATAGTCAGACAGTAAAGACCCCTGGTCCGGTGGTAATAAGAAGATCAAGAGCCTAGAGTGTCTTCTCGTAATAACTATCTTATGCTTTAAATAACAATGAAATTCAAATTGAACTCAATAGTAACTTTATGAAATTAACAAAATTCAAGTTACAATTAAAATCAATTTATTTATAATGATTATCTTATCTTCTGTTCTTGAAATAGATAGAAATGCTATATGAATAGGAATTTTATATTTACACAATATCCAGAGAAATCACAGTGATATTATTTTACTTTACTGAATTACAGTGTCTCTGCTTTTCTGACAAAAAACGTTAACCAGTCTTTTTCTTCATATGACTTGACTCTTCACATATAAATTGATCGAATGTTCATCTGTTTCTGCACTTAACTGAGTGCTCCTTAAATGATGGTTGACAATGTTGGTGAGCTCCACACGACTGTATAGACTCGGCTGATCTTCCCATGTAGTAGGGATACCAGCACAACCAGGTAGACCAGCGGTAGTGCTCCGTGTCGCTATGCAGGATAACACTTGGGTTCTCACTTCTGGCTTATGTCTATGTACGACCGAAAACTGAAAACAACACAAAGACTGTGGCTAGCCTCTTTCCAAGAGTTCCCCTCGCCTAATGTATTGTTGTTCCGTGTCATCAGTAATGCATGTGTATGAATGCGCACATGTGTTTCTGGTTACATTGTTAGTTGTACAGATGTCTACTTGCCAACACCAAATTCAAATGATATGATTACAGTACATTATATTACATCATTCATTTACATCACATTATGTTACATAGTCCATTCTTCCATCTGCTATCTTTCCATCCAAGCAGAATTATTCTGACCTATATTGCTTATGGTTATCAAAGTTTGAGAACCCCTGGCCTAATTTGTGCCCATAGAGCAGTCAAATAAATTTGGGGGGTCATTGGTACCAATGGGTTGAGAACCACTGGGATATAGTCTCCCATGCTGCCGTAAACCTGAAGGGGTGTCCTCGCGGCCAGGGCTTAAGAACCACTTATTTACATGGTTGCTACTTGAACATTTCTTCTATATGAGTGTGTTCCTGGTCTCAACCTTGAGAACCATTGGCTGTCAGTCAGATTATTACGTTCATAACAATGGCTACTGAACTGTTGCCCATCGTTACATAGTGCTATGTTGAAGTTATAAGCAATGATATAACCTGATAGGATAATCATAGAGCAGGATACATTCATATAAACACATTATTAAAACAGGACAATAATAGTTCAGAAATTAGTTCAGGATCGTTTCACAGCATGAGTGTTCAATGAAGTGACATATTTACATATTTATGCATCAACAAAATAGGTACAGTAGCCCTACTCACCCTCTGGTCTTTTTCAGAAATACTAACAGGACTACTTCTGGCAAAGGCAGGCCAGCACAAATACTCAGTGGTGAAGGAATACGTGCCTAGCTCTCTCCTTTTGTCCTCTGCGTTCTTTCAGTTCGTGTGTTTCCCTTCACTTTTTTTTTTTTTTTTTAATAATGTGTTTGCTACTTCATTTTGTAGCACGCCCCTTTCAACCATCTACCATGTACATGGATTTGTTGGTTATATCAGGACGTGTTTCTTTTATTGTAATATGTTTTTGTTTGTATTTGTTTTATATTATATTATCTCTAGTCGGTATTTTTCCTTTTGTAGTTAAAGTTCAACATGGTTTTTTTTAAAAAATTCCAATATATGCTATTTTCTAAGTTAGTATGTTTTTGATTTTTACTGGATGGTTTATTTGGTTAATCTGTATGTTTCTGGGGCGAGTCTTTCACCAGTTTGGACTACTGGTTCAATTCCTTCTTTAGTTTTTGTAATATAGTGTTTTATTAACTTTTGCATTTCTGAAGGGCTCTTTGTGCCTATGAGATTTTCTACACTCATTTCTACCTTGTGGTTACTACAGTATGTCTTAATGTTTTGCCTCTGTTGGTCATATTTTTTGCAGTCCACTAGAAAGTGCCTAATTGTGTTTGGTTCTTGACACTCTTCACATGTGGGTTCCTCTATCATGAAATATCCAGTTCCCAGCTTGAGTCTCAGCAATTTTTTATTAATTGGTATTTTTAGTTCATCTTTACCTGCGTATTTATGCGCTTGGTCGGCCATCTTGCGTGAATCCGTGACTTTGCGCTGATTGGCTATTCCTTCAAGCAACTTCAGTCGAAAATATTTCTCGTATTTCACTTCGGGTAGGTGATCTGTGTTAGTTTCTAAACAGATACTTTAGTCGTTCTCATTACTTACAAAAGCTATTGCCTCTTGAGATATCTCGTTTTAATCGGACAACATGTGGCTTTCCTTCCGACATCCGTCTGTCCTTCCTTTTTCTATACTTTTTATCAACTGTTTGACCCACTTGGGTGATCATATCCCCATAATTATAAAAGACATTGTCTTCCTGGCTATATCCACACCTGGGTCTACTCTCCCTCTATGACTCAGTGAAGTAGAATTTCCATCGGTCAGTCCGTTGATTTTAAATGAATTTATTACTGCGTGGTCACTTTTTACCCGATTTTTAATAGACTTTCCGACATCCGTCTGTCCTTCCTTTTTCTATGAATTTTTAAACCGCACTTTTCATCATTTTCCGAACTGTTTGACCCACTTGGGTGATCATATCCCCATAATTATAAAAGACATTGTCTTCCTGGCTATATCCACACCTGGGTCTACTCTCCCTCTATGACTCAGTGAAGTAGAATTTCCATCGGTCAGTCCGTTGATTTTAAATGAATTTATTACTGCGTGGTCCGAACACAGATTTCCTCCCTACCCGATTTTTATGACTAGACGATCTCCGTGTAGCAACTCTCGTTTCATTGGCCGAGCTAATTAGCATTACACATGTTTCGCCGGTGTTTACTTTGTTTTGATTACCTAGATATCGAATCCCAATCGCATTATGCGACAATAAATGTTGTTTCTGATCAGTTTATTTCACTATTATAAGTCTTTGAAATCAATAATGTCTATCACAAGGAATACGCTGTCCTTATTTTGAAATTTTCCATGAACCATAATCCAAGTAGTCCTACGTGATCCTTATTTCCGATGAACGTAGTTGAAAATACCTCTGTAAGTCGTTTCGATCATATTTTCATCTTGAAATTTGAATGAACAATGTTCTCGAATTGTACTTGTAATCGAATAATGTTTTAAGTCGCTTGTGTTATGTCAGGACACTAACAAAAGTCCGTGAATATTCCAGCAAAGTCGCAAACGTAAAGTGATTATTTGTAACAAAATGTCAATGTGACGTACATTTTATATGCTGTTACTTATGTTCTTATATCTAGCTATTAAATAGCTTCGTCCACAAGTTTTTATTACGGTCCGTCGCATTGCGGCAGAGACGACGTCACTAATCAGTATGCAAGAGAGGTCAAAAGGTGGGCGAATGATAGCGAAGGGTTCAGGGGGCATTAGGGGATGTGTCGTTGAACAGGGAGGATGCATGTGTGAATTGCTCCGAGATATTTCAGATGTCGGTGTGTTTGATAGATATGTTCTGAAATAAGTCTTATCGTCCTGGAATGACAGAGTGCCTGATTCATTCACAGGATAGGTAGATGAGTGGATAGAAATGATATAGTGATGTTTTGCAGACTGAAGACGGGCGATGTTCCCGGTTCTTATATATTCGTATGTTCATAGAGATACAGCTGATTACAGGACTGGATTTCGACATTTACTGACAGACTGTTATATGCCAGAATCTGCATTTTCCCTATGCCAGGGGAGTTAGCGATGTTTAGTGAAAAAGGTCTTACAAGTAATACTTCATTGGAGCATACGTTTTATCCATAATAAACATGTTCGTGTTGTGAATAAGCTGGACGTTTCTTCAATTCTTGTGCGGATGTTTATGCAGCAAGTAATTAAGAACTCTTGTATGATCACTTGGCTACTGCAAATATGTTTTACTCTTCCATGAATTAAATCATTAAACCCAAGAGCAAGTTGGAGAACGCCACAGTCAACATTGTAGAACATCTGTAGAATTGTATTCTTTGATACATCATTTGACCTAGGAAACTGTCAATTCGTTGACTTCGAAAGTGTTTAAAGAAATCATTTTCGTTTGTGACCGACTCGATGTGTTTGTTCATTATCCGTTGTGACATTGTAGTCTGTTGAATAGCATTCAGTAAATTTCCGTTTCTCTTGAGTTCCTTGACTTATTCTTTTGCATCGTTTGGTGACACTGGATTGCGTGATAACGTATCAGCAACGACGTTCTCATGGCCTGGGATAGCTTCAATCGTAAAATTCGGTCTTGAACTTGTTTCAATCGTAATTTCGGTCATGAAGGAGACCAATACACGAGCGAAAATTGCCTGCCTCTGACGAAAAACAGTACATTTCTATTCATATCTGGCAACATGAAAATAGGTTGCCTAGAAGAAATTGATAAAATTCAATTAAAATTTTCCTAACAATTTCATGAAAGTTGTATTGCAACTAGCAGTCCACGTGCTATTCATAGGCATATCCTTCTTCAAAGTGACGACAGGACAATGGCTCATGCTGCATTGGCTGAACATGAGTAGAACTGTCAACAACATTACTGTCCAACTTAGGCATGTGAAAATAACATACAGACAAAAAGACTAAGTGTCATTGTAGACAAGATTTTAAAAAAATGTTATATAAAAGAAAAGTTCACATTAATCAACCTATGTAAGAATAGATGACTAGGAAAGAAAAGGAATGATGACTGACTATGCTGAGTCATCAAAGACATGAGATGATAACACCGAGTGTAAATAGGCTAATATCTGCGTGAAGCAGAATTAGGTACCATCTGTAAATGGAGAGAATGGTGATTAAAACATACACCATTGACACGCTCGACAACCATACGAGCAACCTATTGTTACAGAATGTAACCAATGCCTCACTATTCTGACCATTGAATGATGGCAGAAGACGAACAAACTTAACGTTTGCTGTATAATTGAAGAAATTTCCAAGTGTCTGCCATGTAATACCTTGTGGCAGATTACGCACTAGAATGGTGCGAGAGTGTGCACCTTTCCCAATATATGTCGTCTCATTGTCACGAAACTGTGAACAATGAAGATATGTATTTCTGGTCCTATCAGAAGAATTGACTTTTCCCTTTCCCATATACTTAGTAGTCTTATGAGCTGACGTATCATCCTGATTGAACTTAGGATGATACCTATCAGTATATATGGCAGTAGGTTTCCTGCATGTCGGTGACACTTCCTTGCTGTGCAAAGTAAAAACTTTGCCGACAGACTTATTTGTCTGAACTTTATTATGTAGGTTCATGTTAACCCTAACATTATTTCTCTTTTTAGTAAAGTCCTCATTATTGTTGACCACCTCGACAGTTTTCTTGAGATCAGTTTCAATCTGATCATATAGCCAAGATTTGTTATCTGAATTGGCAGTATTATGTCGAGGGAAGGTGTACTTGCCTCGAAATGATATTTTTATTTTGTTGGGTTGTGCTGAACTGGTCTTAGCACATGGAGCACCCTTGGTATGTCGTACAATAGGTTTATCATATCTGATGTTGGACAATATCTTCTTGTCCAGTACCACATCCAACAGACCATCAATCCTGTTATTTAATTTAGCAGTCTCAACATCCTTTAGTGAGATCTCATTCCTCTGCATCTTATTTATTTTATCTAAGTTAGTTGTTATCTTCCTCTCATTAATAAGTAAGGAATCAACTGCATTCAACTTAGTTGACAGTTCATTAATCTGCTGTTGCATTCTTTTTTCTAGTTCAGAATATTTATTATTCTCCTTAAGGAGCAATGTATCGAGGATAGCAAAATTTTCATTAGTCAACTTTTCATGTTGACTTATAATTATCCTGAATTCGTGACTCTCGAGTTCAATTTTTTCCACTTTATTCTCCAACAGAATGTAAGAACTCTTCATATCCTGAATTACCACCTCTGGTGTATCAACTATTAATCTCAATAATGAAACTTCAGATTTCAGCTCTTCAATCTGAGTCATATGTGTACAATCTGCACTTAAAGCAGTATTACCCTTATTTAATTCAATATCAACACTCTTTTCATCAACGTTCTCCACATCTCATAAATTATTCTGTACAACTACAGAATCAGGTTGCATATTATGCTCCTCGGATGCAAATATCCTTTTAGTTTCTTCTAAATCCTCAATACGTTTTACTTCAGCTTCCAATTCTTCATCACTAGGCATGTTATTTCCTAATGCCCATAAATTTCTAATAGCCATCTGTCCCAAGGCATATGATTTTAAACTGATACCTTCCATAGTACATATCATTCGTCCCATCCTCACAAAATCCTCTAAAGTAAGCATGATAAATATATATGTGACTCCCTAAGTCAATAATCTATGTAGTTAATCCACACTATGTTTTAAGCAGCAATATAGTGTATTAAGTTATTCACCTATGTACCCAGTAGCCAATGTATTACTATGCTTCGTAAAGTGTACTAAGTATTCTCTAATTTGTCTGTTATATTCAAGACAAAATATATGTTTAAAGTTATATATCAATATATAACATCATTATGCTCTAGTCTTGATGGACAAATAATAGTAGCTTGGACTACCACTGCAAATGCTAGCAGTCATTACATCAAGTCCTTTTTTAAATTAAAATTAACCAAATTACTTCAAATATTATGATATTCTTATTCTTCTATATTAAAATTAAGTTATAATTATCCTAACATCAATAATTAATTAATATATATCACAGAAACAATTAACTAAAGTTTCACAAACATTAGCACATCACAATTGACGAATGCAGACATAAAAAAAAAATGATTTCACGAACTAAATCAAGAACGGAAGTGGTATGAGAATTAAAGCAAAATCTAGGTCAAAGTACCAAAAAAAATACGAACACAGAAAATAATGACGTCACAGGACTCTATAACTGACGAATATGTACAATTATCAAATAATCGAAAGTAAGATTGAGAAAAACATGAAAGATTACAAACAATAGACGAAAATGAATATACATAAAACTTATTACAGAAGAATTACACCAGATTTCACAGAACTATACACCTAACACGTAATATCGAATTTTAGCAACAACGAGCATAACGTTCCTCAAATTATGTTAGAGGGTATCCCGTAGCAAATTGCAAAAATTCAATGATCCCTAATGAGAACGATCAGAATTGTTTGTGGTCTGCCAAGGCGACATAACAATCAATCATGATTCCCGCCAACCAAATGCCCGCTTAAACATTTACAAACATATTAATATGACATAAATACATATAACATGCAAATAAATATGCCAACGAAAGAAAATGGACCACAGTTTGCTTTATCACCTCAGACACGGGTACTTATCTTTATAATTTTGATAGTTTCCCCCGGACAGTGTTAGCATGCGCCAACGGCGAAGATAGGTCTTTCTTGAAGCTGATATTGAACGTTTGTTAATAAAGAAAAGAGCAATGGAAAAATAACAGTGCTGTCACAAAGAATGTACTCGAAATCCCCCTTGTTTTCTGCTTCGTCTGCAAATTGTAACGCTTTCACGTTGATATAAAAGCTTACTGTATTATTACCCGCCTTCTTCAATGAAACGTGTGCTGTATTTCTTGGAAAAGCATTGAGAGGCCCTGCGTAATGACCTAAATTAATCCTAACATTAATTATACTGCGTTACCAAAACGAACGAACAGATGGACAAAAGGATAGCGAGAAGGGAGAGGCAGAAAGCCGAACACTAAACACGCTTCGCGCGATACGCAAATGCTGCCATCACGCGTGTAAGTCTACATGCACTAATTTTTTTTCAGACGGACAGTGATAAAATACACTACCCTTTCCCAGAGTTAGGTTTATAAATCATAACAGACTCTTATTAGAAAAGATAACAATAGATGGGTTTACGTTTGAACACATAACAGTACCCAGACAGCACATCTTCGAAACAGGAGGTAGAAGAAATTGCATATTTTGAACGCAGCCACGTAGCTCCTTTAAATTAGTATTTTTGGGTTCCTTAGGGCTTGCTGACAAATAATATGTAAAACGTTACGCAAATAGTCCAGGAATTAATAAATTATACCCAAAATAAAATATTGGGGGTGCCTGACAGCATAAAATCATTTCTGCTCATAAGATTTTTTTTTAACGTGTTTGAAAAAAATTTACGTTACAGAAATAGCCTACCATGTAAACTCCAAATTGATTGGAGCGCAACAAATGAAAGCCTAACCACGATTGGTCGGGCTATAAATACTATCTTGGTTGTTAGGGGAGACGGGAAAAGATAACATTTTTTCAAACACTTGTCGAAACGTGGCTCATTGGCCAGTCTCGCTGATATACACACTTGGGAGCGTTAGTTCGAGACCACTTGTTTAAATGATCTTGATAAAGCATCAGTGCGTTGAAGCCAGCTAAAATTTTGCTCAATAAAAGCCTGGAAGATAAGCAGATGGAAATTTGTGCCAGTATTTTGTGCCAGAATTCATTGCTAATCAACGTATCTGTGTTTATTTCCATGAAATTGTGGTAAGCTTGAACCATTCAATATCTTTTAATGAAAATTGAATGTGAATTGTTGATTTATGCCTGTATATATATATGTGTAGTTCAGTGGCAAAAGTGAGGTAAAGCCTGTAATGCTCCAGCCTGAACAGAGGGTGTCGGAGAAAAGTCAAACGGCATGGAATGGCCAAACAGTACACTGACACCTAGATGATTAACTAGAAAGAAATAATGCTGGAATTGCAGAGGCGTAGTAACCATTAAGAAGGGTAATACTGGAATAAAGTATTTCAAATGAAGCTGACAGTTGGCCTAATGCTCTGAACTCAATGTTTGTGCTGTGTTGTGATCAATGTAACAAGAGAGTTTAAGTTAGTTATGAAGTAGAAGGTACATCCTTCTTGATTTCAGGGACAGTGGTCTTGATGGTACTGAGCAGCACCTGGTCAGAGCTTTGCTGAATCCAGTGTCGGACAGCATACTCCTTGGTCTTTTTAGCTATCAGTGAGGTGTCTCCTGAGCCCAGAGGAGAATTCGAGCAGAGGAGTCCTTTCCTGCCGCCATCACGCCAGATAAGCTAAATTGGCCAGCTGAGCTCAACATTATGTCCCCTCATCTTGAACTGACTTTTTAAAATTAACATTAAGAGGGGAATTTACTTGTCTTAAAATCAGGAACTGTGAACATCTCCAATACTAGTCCCTAAAGACAAACTATTGAAGTCATGATGACAAATACCAACAGAGCTTGAACAAAACAAAACCAGTATTACCTCATTTTACTACTACACAACTGACACACATAGAACATTTGTAATAATATATGTCACTACAATATTCATATTAAATACATTCTGTACATAACTTGTAATTTAAATTGATTGTGATTCCTGGTTCCCTTGTAGTTGAATCAGGACACATATTCATTCATGCCAGTAATGAATACATATTGTTATTTGAAAGTTTATCAGTGACTCTTTTAAGATATCTTTGTAGAGTGTTATATGTATGTGAGTGTCACAGTGTTGTCAAGAGTAGTGGATTAAATTAAATTGTTTATCTGTCTGTTGTTGTGACTTACACTTCCCCATACTCATACCCTAGACACATAACGTAGCATCACACTATTCCAGAATAATTCTGACTGAGATATATAGATATGTGGTAGCAAGTAAGGTTATCTATAATACACTACTCTTAATAGATATAGATACCTTCACAGCTGATCTCAGTCAGTACACTAAGTTCCCTATAAGTATTTATAACATCCCACTTCACCACACTTGCACATAAATCGATGACGTGGTGTTGCCCTTGGGTCGTTATGCGTAGTGCGTCACAGTTTGTAGGTCACGTGAGTGATTCACAATTATAAACAAATCGTGGCAATCTGAGAAATAACTGTCCTTTTTAAAATCCACTTGATATCGTTTTAGCCTCAATAAGAAAAAATTTTTCCGATTCCCGCGATGGCCGCCACTTTTGTTACCGTAGTTTGTTCAGGTTTCATTGTAGGTTTCGGTTAGCATTTTGACTTCGGTAAAAAATATACTTTTGAGGCTAAGTTCCTGCTTTAGGCTTGTTTATCATTGAAATACATTTGCTCTGGTCATGTGATGACTATTCTTAGTGTAGAGCGAGATCGTGCTAAGATGTAAACAACGAATGCATGGGCCAACATTGATAATATTCAATAGAGCAATTTCACTTGACAAAGTCCACTGAGTTGAGAGTCCACAGGTTACATTTATTAACGGCATACAGGTTCAGTTAAAACAGTTCATGATCAATCAAGTAAATACATCAAACAACAACGTCTCCTGAGTTTACCTCATTGTAGTCGTCCTACCGTCATGATTATTTACACGTGATTCCATAATCCGGTAACGAATAATCTGACTTAGGCGATCAAGATGAATTCTGGATACTTATTCATAATAACTTGCTCCCGATACATTCTATCCAACTGAAGTATATTCCACTTCAGTAACTGAGACGTAAATCGTATTCAATAATATTAAGCAGACCCTAGTGCCATATAATAATTTCTTTTATATAATTATCATCATCATGGGAGACTTCCAACAAAACTAGTCCGTCAAGGACCACGGTCACTACAAAAAGGGGTACAATTACAAGGTCGTCACGCCGTAGTTTACCAACGTGACACGTCATTCTAAAACTAGGCAACCTATACCCTTTCGCGTTCAAAACCAAGAATCCGCGAAAACATAATATAAATTAATAGCGTCTTAAAAACCAAAATGCGCAACTTTAAATATAGAGCTCACTACCCTAATGGCTACATTCCTAAATCCTCTCGTAACAGTTGCAGTTATCCATAATTTGTTTAAATCTTTCTGTATTTAATTTTTCACCGCAGTCTCTGAACCTTGAATCATAATTTTGTTAGAAGTGTTGTAAAAATGGAGGAAAACATCTTCAGTGGAAATAACATCTTCCACGTATGCACCACTAGCATCTGTTCTTGATTCAGTATGTGCATTCGATTCATAGTACATCTTTGAAAGACTTCTCAGCGCCTTATACTCAAGCAATATTGAGAAATTTAGTATGGCACACTGCCTGTTGTTTTTATAAGTTTGTGGTGGGTTTTGATGTTAAGAAGGTTGGTGTGTGGTAAAGTTGTACTTCAGTGAGGTCAATCTGTGAAGGTCCCTGATGTAGACAAGTGATAGCTGTGTTTCAGAGAACCTTGCTGATACCACCTACGATCTCACTCTAAGTTATATCTTGGCCTAGTATGATTGAGAGCTACGTTTAGTGTCTAGGGTAATGTAAGAGTGATGTTATAGGAATTCAATACAAACACATACACATACAGATACTAATTGCTATCATGAACTTAACTAACACCAGTGTGTAAATTTATAGTTTGGAATTTTTTTTTTCTCAAATTTATTTGTCCTGAACCGAAATTTATTTTGGCCAGGACCACAACTCAACTGAATCAATATATAGATATATACAAATATAAATATATTTACATAAATACGACCATACGTCCAAGGCAAATTATTACACTTAAAATCTTTCAAATAGTATTACTTAATATATGATGACTACTGGTAATTGGAGACAGGCTGGGGATTTATAATCATTCCACGGTTCTTCTGTTACAGCTATACTTGTTTATTTAATCCTTGGGTGGAAATGTTTTTTGGTATACAGGAGATTCGTTAATGTCTATGATAAGTTGTCCCAGGCCAGATATTATGACTTATCTGGACCCAGGGATCACAGCAGTTGTCGTCGATTCGGCCACAAGCTACAGTCTCCTCTGATCTTTCAAATGCTTGAGTACAGAATTAGTAAGAGGGACTCCTCACAATAGTGTAGGCTTTCTCACTCAGACAATTCATTGACACCAGATAAGTGCCAACAGAACCCCTGTAAATGAAAGTTATGTTCCTGTCTTAACTTCACATTAATTCCACCCAATTTACAAATAATAATACAATTTAACAAAAGAACCTGGTCAGCTCTTTCTGACCAACCTTACTTCTCCACTTTAGATTGATGGAACAATTTATACCAGTTTTTCTTTTCTTTTTTCCTAATAGTGGTTACGCCTCTGCCATTTGCACTGATCTTTTTCCATAAAATATGATGGGTGATATGATTCATGAGGACCCCTGCATGTCTTTTGGTATTTACCTCTCTCTGGTAGTTAATTATATAATAGATACCCTATAGGCCCTGTCTGAGTGCTGGGGACCTATGTACTTACTAATCATGATGGATTTTCATCTAACATTTTCTCACATTCCAATTTATTTTAAATAAAAGATAATTAATATTCTCCTTACCACAATATTCAATGAAAAGCACACAATTAATACGTTGACTGGCAATGGAAATACACTTTTGTTCCTTCTGCCTTTGTCCAGACTGCTGAGATAAATATGGTCTACAGCAATGCTGCTCTCAACGCACCTGCTTCAACTAAGGTTTTGAAAAAAATGGCATCTAAGCCTTTCAAGTTTAAATGCAGCTTTGGTAAGCTGACCAATGACTACGCATATCTCAATTGTAAACAAGTCTTGCAAAATAAAATTCAAACTTTCCCTTCGTTACTTGGTTAGTATATTTTTATTTTGAGGTCGGCCAATAATATTTCTCCTTCCTTCAAAATCCATCCAATCCAATCTCTCGTACCTTCTTAGTCTTTATTTCCCCAAAGTTTTTTTCAAAAATATGCCCCAAAAAAATCAAGCAGGCATGACTTGTCCTGACAGTCTGTCCGATCCTCTATAGTATTATTACCAATATTTGGTTATTTAATGGACTATTTGTGTAACTAACACCCTATTCTTGCTCAGGAAGTCCTAAGGTACACGAATATATAATTCTTATGGGGCTAGGAGGCTTGGTTCAAAATTCCATATTTTTTCTATAATATCCAACCTATTCATGTCTTTTTGCACTAATTTCGAGCTAATTACGAGAGTCTCTCGTAGTACGTGAGAATTACGTCATAAATGCTGTCTGCATGACCCAATTGTCCACATGTTCTAACTTTTACATCGTATTTTGAAAATCGCCCTAGGCAAGGCTTGCGAGTTGGTTTTATTTTTAGAAACAATGCGAGACGCGATTAGCATTGGGCCATCTATCCGTTGCTCACCGTCTCTCCACTATGTCTTTTAGGGAAAGACTTCGTTGAACTTGGGAAGTGTTACGTTTATCTCAAGGACGAATTTGAAAAATTGGGTACCTTTTGTTCGGCTACTGCGTTATCAACTAATACGCTGAAGGCGTGGGTGACGAAAACACTTCTCTACCAAAATTTTTAGTACTATCCTATCTTTGACTTTATGCACTATACTGTTATATTCTAATTTAGATATTGTATTTAGAATTTCACCACACATCTCCCCACTTAGAACAGAATATCATATGTCAGTTCATAATTCGAAATACACTTAGATAAATTTCCTACCTATGCCTGGTGACTACTCTGATGTTCATCGTATGAATGTCTACTTAAAAAATCTGCACCTACGTTGGTTGAACCAGGAATATATTCTATGATAAACTGGTATGGCTGTAGGAGCAACGACCAACGTAATAATCTAGCATTTTCATGCCTTGCTTGTGACAGAAATACGAGTGGTTTATGATTTGTTTGGATCTTAAATGATTTACCATAGAGATAAATCTGGAACTTTTTTATAGCCCATATCACAGCTAAACATTTTTTTTCACTTGTAGAAAATTTTTGTTCTGCTGTGTTCAACTTACGGCTAGCATAAGCAACTGGGGTTAATTCCTCATCAAGTGAATTTGACCTTTGTAATAGAGCTGCACCCAAACCTATATTACTAGCATCCGTTCTCACAATGAATTCTTGACTCAAGTCAGGTAATTTCAAAAAAAGGTGGCTTGTCAGTTTTTCCTTCAACTCTTGGTAATCTAATTCACACTGTGCTGACCAAGTAATTCTATCAGGATTTCCTTTGTGCGTTAAATCAGTCAACGGAGCACATATGGGATTAAAGTTTTTAATATACTTTTGGTAGAAACGACATAATGAGACAAAAGATCGCACATCTTTCTTTGTCTGTGGCCTTGGTGCTCTTTTCAATTTCTCCAGGTTCTTGGGGTCAGGGGTCATGTTTCCCTGATGTACTGTGTGTCCCAAGAATTCCAGCTCTTTACATCCAACATAGCATTTTGTCGGTCTAGCGGTCAAATTTGTCTCTCTAAGTCGATCAAACAACATTTTCAGAGAGTTAATGTGTTCCTCAAATGTTTCAGTAGCTATGAGAATATCATCCATGAAGTTGGTGATGCATGGATTATTCAGGGGATCCAGCGATTTTCTCATCATTCTAGAAAACACACTCGGGGCATTTTTCAACCCACATGGCAACATGTTGAATTCATAATGTCCATCCGAGGTGCTAAAGGCTAAATAAAGTCTTACCTCAGGCTTCAGTAATATCTTATGGAAACTATCTCGGGATAGAAGCGACATTACCCTTCTATCCGCAACTCTGCCAAGACTAACCTTGTGCGAAGGTAGACATCTTTGACGACCCATTTTAGACACTCTTGAGTTTTGGCCACTGTTGGACCACTACTGCAGAGCTAAGGGGAGGCAATCCGTCACAGGCTACCACGACACATATGGGAAACCAATAGCCAGGGATCAAGATCTCCAGGACGACCAAGAATTCGCTAGGAAAACAATATTTGACAATCCCTGATGGACCGAGGACTGGACTGAAACCAGGCCAAAAGATATACAGCTTACAGGATAACATGGCGCTCTCTCTGGCTAACCTCTACACACCAAGGTAGAAGAGGTTTGTTTGTTTTGTTTTAAGGACCATCTACATTGTACACGGAAAACTCCATCAGTGGTTCCTATCTCCTCCTTTAGCTCACAAGGAGAATCTCGGCACAGTGCACGAACTCCAAAGCATCGGCGCGCATCCCAATGTGTGTATACAGAAACCACACATTCTATAAATATTTTAGCATCGGGTAGGTTTTCTTAATTGTGTAAACTCTGGCACGGCAGCGGCCGTAAGGCCTACTCTTTATGATTTCCAACAGCCGAGTTATTTTTAACGTGCATGACGTGTACACGGGACAACTATTTTTTTGTCCTGATCCAATAAGGCTAGCCTTCCGATCTCACTACTCAGAGAATCAGGGGGAAGTAAAACGTTATTAGTACAAAGTGGTTGTGAAAAAATTCCATCAAGAATATTACCTGTACTGGGAACCGACCCCAGTGCCTTTAGAATTAGATGTGGACGCCGTGTCTCTTAGCCACTCTGGTACCCGGGATAGGAGAGAATTGACAAATCAGAAAATGTCTTTAACGTTTTGTGGAAGTGCGCTATTTGGCGCGGATGGTACTTTTTGGTGTGTACATCTGCGACGGCACCCGATAACTTATATGATTATACTGTCATCGAAAGTGGCAGAGGATATGTTCACTTCTTTTACATGCGCATCAAACTCCATATTATTTAAAGTATGTTATTTCTAAACATGGTAAACACAATTTTTTAAAACAATTTAAGTAATGTACTACAACAGTAAGAGATTCTTCTATGCCTTACATAAATTTGTATAAAGACTTGATAAAAAAAAAATACCAAATGAAAATCTGTTATTTAGTTTGATATTTTATTAATATTTGACTTGTTCCCCTTTGAAAGTAAATTGTATGCCTTCCACCAACTTCTTTATTTCTGCTGCTTTTAAACTATCATATGGTTACGTTTTTTTTTTTCACTTATTTCCGAGATTGGACATGACGTCAACACCTGACAAGAGGTGTAATCTCTCGGTTATAAGTCGGGTATATTGTGTACATTTTTATAACATTTTGACCGCTGGATTGTTATCTCGTTCTGCGAGAACAAATGTACTAACACAATTCCACCCGACATCCCTTTTATAACAGTTAACGAAGTTTATAACTATATTACTGGCCTTAAAGACAATAACTCATCGGGACTTGATGGAATCAGTAATCGAATATTGCGCTTTGCCGCACCTGCCATTAGTGATTCACTGACATACATATATAATCAATGAATCGCAAGGAGTTACTTTCCATCTGCTTTTAAAAGCGCTAAAGTATATCCACTTCTCAAACCAGGTTCATCTGATAGTAGTAATCTTAGTAACTATAGGCCCATCTCTCTTATATCGTCGCTGTCCAAACCACTGGAAAAGCACATCCACAGAACAACACTACAACACCTAGTCAATAATGACCTGCTAATCGGCAGTCAGTCGGGGTTTAGACCAAAGCATTCATGCCACACAGCCTTAACAAAGATGATAGACAATTGGTACCTAAACATTAATAACGATAATATATGTGGAGCAATATTTGTAGACTTCAAAAAAGCATTTGATATGATAGATCACTTTATTTTAATCAGAAAATTAGAAACAATGAAAGTAAATATTAAGCTGGTAAAGTTAATTAAATCGTTCCTGTCAGACAGACAACAAATAGTCTCTTACAATAATTCCTTGTAGAACCCAACCGTTGTCAATACAGGTGTTCCTCATGGCTCTATTCTCGGCCCTCTTCTCTTTACCATGTACAAAAATGATCTTCCTCTATACTTCAAACACTCATCATGTGACCTGTTTGCCGATGACTGTACTGTCTATACTAGTGATAAAAGTTGCACCACACTAGAACAATCTTTACAAAACGATACGCATAATCTTATTAAGTGGAGCAACGAGAATCGCATGCAAATAAATATTAGTAAAACAAAATGTATGTTAATATCAATCAGACAAAAACTACAAAACTTGCAGAAAACAACACTTCAGCTCTTCATTGGAACATCACTAATTGAAAACGTAAATGAACACAGAACTCTAGGTATCACTGTTGACCAACACCTAAGTTGGAACTCACATGTACATGTACTCACAAAGCAAACAGCACAAAAAGTTTACCAATTAGCCTAAATTAAACATTTCCTGGATGAGGAGGCAAGGAAATTGTTCGACATATCTCATATACAAACGCATCTAGACTACTGTTCCACAATCTGGGATGGTTGTTCAGTCTCCAACATAAAAAGGCTCCACTCGCTTCAAAAACGCGCAATGCGCCTTGTTGCTGATAAACACCAATCACATTGTATAGATTTATATAATTATCTTCAAATATTACCCCTCAGGAAGCGCTTCCTATTTAACAAAGGGAAATTTATTCACAAAATCCTGTCACATAATGCTTCAAAGTATCTTTGGCCGCTTTTAAAATATAATGAAAGACGTAGTAAGCGCTTAAACAAATAACAGGTACCCAAGCCCAGGCTAGACCTATTTAAGACTAGTTTGGCTTACTCAGCTGCTCATCTTTGGAACAATCTTCCCAATGACCTGAAAAACACGCACAGTCCTTACTCATATAATCGTATACTGTTCAAATACTTTATGAGTGCTGATTATATGCCACCCTAACTGATTGTGTTGTACTTTTATCTAATATACTGTATGGAGGCTCTGATGATCTAGTTTTCATTACAATATACTTATTCTTAATATTATATTCTTAATAACTTATATTCTTAATTTTATGATCAGATACTGTTACTATATGCTGTTATACTTCTTTGTAATGTTGCACTGCGCTTAATTAATACTTTAAGTAAGCTGGAGAATGTTTGAGTAACAGTAATAAAAGATGAGCAAGATGAAGGAAGAATGCAAGAGGGGACTGTGCCCGATTTTCAACCCTTGGCAAATTAATTGCTTTCGTATATGTCTATCTAACTATCTACCTAGTCTGATTCTGGTCTTGAGATTGGGACGCAAAGACAGCAAGGAAAGTAACTGTTTACCCCACCTCATCTTGATGAACCTATCATTGCACTCATTGCAGCAGTAAATCACCCGTGTGTTACCGGGGCCCGAAAGGGGAGCAAAGAATAGTAACACTGCACCCTACCACGCATGTCGTAAAAAGCGACTAAGGAGAGTATGGGCATGGGGCTGTTTACCCCATCCCGTAAAAACTTCGCACAGTGGGCTGATCACCTGCTTGCCAACCAATCTGATTACGGAAACAATGATAGATTGTTTGGTCTGTTTTTGTTCCACAAAGACGCCACCAGGCGTGGTGGAAACAGCGATAGATTGATCAATTTGTTGTTGCCCTAAGACGCCACTAGGCGTACTGGCCACATACTGCTTTGCCGGTTGATGGCTAAGGATGGAAGAAGAAGAAGCAGCAGTAACTGCAATGAGACTCAAAGCTGATCACCTCTCGTAAAGTTGTTCGCGCGCACTGGATAAAACACCGAGTCCCTGAGTCATTCAGTAGCAGACCGTTTACATAGTTCACGAGTTCTTATAACACACCTCTGAATATGTCTCAAATCCCTAATTTACTGTATGAAGAATTCGATTTTTATCAGTCTTCTTGTTAGTTTATTTTTTATTTATTTATTATTATTATTATTAGTATTATATTTTTTTCGTTAATTTTGTTGTTTTTGTTGTAATTCTTTTTTTCTTTTTCTTTATTTTAAAAACATACTTTAATTATAATGATTATAGCAAATGTAATATTACTTTTATAATGATAAATGTCTTAATAATGCTTAAAGTAAAAGTGAGGATGAAGAGCAGAATGTCAGACGGGCCTGCGTGCCCAATTCTTAACCCGTTGAAAATAAAGTTCGTTCGTTCGTTCGTTCGTTCAATTTATGACCTCAGGTCAATGTTTGCCAAAAAATATAGATGGACTAAAAAGGTACTAAGGTGACCAATAGGAACATACAATATACTGTAAATATACATACATTTCTTTACGTGTCACCATTTAAATGTTAGGAGAGGTAACTTATTCGTTTGTTTCTTTAATTTTTAATTCAAGGGAAAGAATTTAACCACTGCACAAATGCTAAAGAAATAAAAGATTCTCGTTCAGTTTTAATTGCGTCTGGTTAAAAGCAAAAATATATAAAACAAAAAATGTTGTTTTATGCCGACTTTAAGAAAAAATTGTTACATTCTATTTGTGAATGTTGTTATTTGCTGTTATTAATAAATATTAAAAAAATATTTTACTTGATGCGCATGACGATGAAGTGAAAACTTATTTGCTTTGCTACTTTCAATGATAATATACTTCAACAATATTTCGTGGGTGAAAATTTATCGCTCAGCGCCGAAACGCGATTTGCATCAATCCCTTGAGCATTTTACTGTATTACAAAACATCACAGAATAACGTTTCTACGGCCATCGATGTTGTTTATACGCACGGACAATAATTATCCCGAGGAAGAGAAACAGCTGTTACCAAGGTTGCCACTCAAGTTCTAGAGATAAACCCAGATTTTCTTCTTTAAAAACCCTAGAAATACCTTGTATTTAGATTATTTTATGCATCACATACACGGGGATAGACGTTGCTTACACAATCTTTTAGGGCAACTTTAGCACAAATAAGCTGTGTGCTACCAAATGTTATTTATTTATTCATTTTTATTTTATTTTTATTACCAACAATTCACAATTATATAAAAATGATTTTATTAACACCCCAATATATCACAAAGGCAGCCTTGGTGCGCTTCAGTGACATTTTTTTAAGCAATTGTGCTGTCTGGAAACCTCTGCTTGCAACATTTAACCAAATGATCAGCTTGTGAAAACGGAGTATTATGTTCTACCATGAAAGTCGACAACAGTATCTCCGCTTTAGCAATTTTGTCTTGGAGACAGGGCTCTTTTGGTTTGATGAAAAACTTGTTAATGTTCAGAGTTTTGCTTTTGGCTTCTAAGTTTTTCATGTGCTTATGTGTGCTTTTATGTGTCAAAAAAGCTGTGTTGTTGACTTTAGTTAATGTACAGGAACAGGCCGAACAAATCGCAGCATAGCGATTTCCAAAATCCTGCTTTATCCAATCCTTCAGTTCGCTGTCTATTAGCCATTCCTGACAAAAAGCCAGCTGATACCATGGCTTCCCTTTTTACGCGGTTGCGTGTGTGTCGTCATGCTACTACAACTACCTAGCGTACCTTCATCATCGCTCATCTTTTAATCTTAATTTTAATTATTTTTTGACACACAAAAAAAAAAACAAAAAAAAAAAAAAAAAACAAGTTGCTGCTTATCTGCTTAAGTCTAAAATTTAAAAAGAATTCTTTAAAACACATTGCAAAAATGACTGAGTATTGTAGATGACAGCTATTAACAGAATAACAGGAAATAGATAGCTGATGTAAACGAGTCAAAAAACAAAGTCATTGATGTTATTAAAAACAAGAATTAAATTTAAGTGGAATAAAAAATATATAGCTCATAAAGTCGAATAATGCGTCAACTCGAACCGACACAGTGTTCAGGATACAGGTCACCTTGTCCAAAACGCATTGAGGCCCCGACAAGGATGGAATGTTGACTATGAGTGTAAATGTGAGTGTCAGTGCGCGAATGCATGGACTGTGTTCTGTAGAGTTGACTAGAAGATCAAACACTCACTCACTCGTAGCTAGTAGTTAATGATGCCGACTACTGTGGACGTTTCATACAATTTAATTGGACGCACACACTTGGACAGCACGGGGTACAGTGACGGTAAACAGGTTGGCATACATCATAGCAATGTTGATCAATGGTCTACAATATTACATAGGCACTCATGTTGTATAACAGTTCAATGGAATGTCAGTAGACAAGCACTCAGTATTTCAGCACATATGTATAATCTCAGGCCTTACTGACAAATCGCGTCAGTTAAGAACCAATGTTTACTCATGGCTCCCTGTAAGAACCTCGTCTAAGTCTTTCAGGCCGAAAATTCAGTAAATGAATTTATGAATACAATGTCAAACCACCAGTAGTGGGTTTTCATATAATAGTATGCAGATCTCGATATCATCGTCTGATATTTAGGACATTCCTGTTCTCGATCGATGATTTTATAAGATTGAAACTTGGAATCCAAAGATGGCTCCATCTTTGACTTTCGCTCACAACAAAGATTATGACGATGCATGATCATAGGCTCTGTTCCTTTCATAAATATATGTAAATTAGACTCTGCATATCCTGTTCAATCATGTTGCGACATAAAATGTATATATATATATAACTGCCAGCAAATATGTCGTCTTAACATCGCTAATCAAACGCCTGTGCAGACGATAGCATGTCGACCTAGCTGAATATGACGAAAGGTTCAATATGTCTGTTTTACCTTATTTCTCAGGAAAAACACAACAGCGAATAACGCACACCATTCCTTGGCGTCAAGAATCAACACTGGGGAAGAATATCTGATAATTCAATCATAGAGATAAACAATCTCCTTTCCCCAAAAGGAACCACAGAGCTCAAGAAAAATCTTCAGACCGCCTTCATCTAGGTCCAACAGGGCGGAACCTTCTCACCTCCCCTTAGCGATACATCCGCTGAACAACCTTTGACACCAGAGTTCGACACAGAAAATATAGTTCGACTTAGACATACAAAGATATTAAGATATAAGACATACTCGTCCTACATAGACAAGAAATACACATAGATTCGGGTCATAGATATTCTGAAGCAAGAACAATCTATTTCTAACCAAACAAAGAATAGATCGCTGTAAACCTAGATCTCTACGCTGAGTTCGATATTCAGGAAAGATACAAGAACAGATAACTCATAGAATGAATACACATTGACTAATCTGAGTTCTGTCCCTTTAGGCTAAGAATCGTGAATTCAAAGATAAATATATTTTTATCAGACAAATAATTACATTTTACATTTGTATGCGTAATCTGTGCGCCACACAAAAGAATATGTGCGGAACAATAGCACATAATTTTTTACATTTAATTATAATATACATATAATGTATAATGCTCAGTGCACAGAATATACATACATTGTAAATGCCAATTGTCAAATATACCCAGATTAATGCAGATTTGGAAAAACAATACCCAGATACCCAGACGGAAGCCAAAAAACCCAGATCTTGTAAAAAATACCCAGATGTTACAGATAAACACAACGTCAAAGAAGTTTCTGTTTGGATGTATATCACCTATTTACGCGATGTTCATAATTTAATGGTATGTCTTCCACATACACAGAGATGTTTAATCTGCTAACTACTAACTTCGTTGCTTCCAAGATGTTGTGCTTTTCAAACATGGCTAAGTTGAATCTCGACTTTCGTGATCTAGAATGTGTGCTACATTGTAAAACCCGGAAACCCTTAGATTAGTTATTGTTTTCTACTTACATCTTAGTAAGATCTGTTGAAACTGGTGTGAATAGTCTACCTCGCTGTACAAACTCCAGCAACTCTAGGGGAAATGCCCATTGTGGGAACACCTTTTGAGAGAGTTGCAGTGGATATTGTGGGACCTCTCACTCGGACCAAGAGGAAGAACAGTTACATCCTTACTCTGGTAGACACTTGTTCTATGTGGGGAGAGGCGGTAGCCCTGTCGTCAATCGATTCGAAGCATGTCGCAGAGGCATTACTTACAATATTCACTAGGTTAGGATTCCCGCATCAAATCTTGACTGATAATGGCTCACAGTTCAAGGGGAAACTAACGGAAGAAGTTTTCAAGATCTTTCAAGCCAGGCACTTTCATTGTAGTCCGTATCACCCCCAAGGGAACGGCCAGGTAGAGAGGTTCAACGGGACTCTCATTTCTATCCTGATAAAGCTGGCACATGAGAAACCTGATACGTGGGACCAATACCTCTCCGATGCGTTGTTTGCGTATCGGGAAGTTCCACATAATTCAACCGGGATGGCACCCGCAACCCTGTTATTTGGGAGGCCAATCAAAGGTCCATTGGAAGTCTTGTTGAGGACATGGACAGATGAGAAGGCAGAAGAGACTGTTACCTCATCATATCAATATGTGAACGAGCTGACCACTCGTCTTAAAACTGGCTGGAAACTTGCAAATGATAATCTCAGACAAGCCAGGAAAAAACATGCTGCCTATTTTAATAAGAAAGCTAAGGATAGAGAACTATTTGTGGGAGAGAAGGTGCTTCTTCTACTGCCCGGCAGCCATAACAAATTACAAACTGGATGGCAAGGTCCATATACTGTTCTAGAGAAGGTGTCTAGAACAAATTATAAAATCGACAAGAAGGAAAGAGAAAGTATATCATGTGAACCTTCTAAAGAAGTATCCGGACAGAGAAATCCAGGAAGGAACACACTTAATGTCCTTGTCGATAGCAACGGGGATGAAAAATGAACCACTCGCATCTCATGAGTACCCCCTGAAAACATGTGAGACGCCTGCACATGTAAAAATCAGTCAACACTTGACGAAAAAACAGAGGGAAAAGGTTCAACAGGTTCTGACTGATCATACGGACGTGTTAACGGACAAACCGGAGCACACAAATTTGTTAGAATATGATATGAAACTAGTAAACCCAACACCGATCTGTATGAGAGCCTACACGATCTCGTTTGCCAAGGAGAAAGCTTTGGAAAAGGAGATTGAGTACCTATTGAAAGAAGGAATTATTTCTCAGCGAATCTCCATATAGTTCCAGTGTGGTTTTGCTGAGGAAACCCTCTGGGGAACATTGTCTGGGTATAGATTACAGGAAACTGAATGCTGTCACAGAAAATCAGGTGGATCCATTACCGGACACACATCAGCTATTTGCTAGACTAAACAAGGCAAAATATTTTTCTAAGGGGGATCTTAGCAAAGGCTATTATCAGATTCCAGTAAAGCCTGAGGTCCGACCGTAGTTAGCGTTTAGCACTTCGGAAGGACATTATGAATTCAGCATGTTGCCATTTGGGTTGAAAAATGCTCCGAGTGTGTTTTCTAGGATGATGCAAAAATTGTTGGATCCCCTGAATAACCCATGCATCACAAATTTTATGGATGATATCCTCATTGCTACGGAAACATTTGAGGAACACATTAACTCTTTGACTATGCTGTTTGATAGACTGAGAGAGGCTAATTTGACGGCTAGACCAACAAAATGTTGTATTGGGTGTAAAGAGTTGGAGTTCTTGGGACATACTGTATATCAGGGTAACATGACCCCTGACCCCAAGAATCTCGAGAAATTACAGAAAGCACCGTGGCCACAGACCAAGAAAGATGGGAGATCTTTCGTGTCGTTGTGTGGATTCTATCAGAAATATATCAAACATTTTAACTCTATTTGTGCGCCTCTGACGGATTTAACTCGCAAGGGAAATCCTGATAAAATTGTTTGGTCAACTCAGTGTGAATTAGAATACCAAGCGTTAAAGGAAAAACTTACAAGCAAGCCAATCTTGAAAGTACTTGATTTGAGTCAGGAATTTGTGGTGAGAAGTGACGCAAGCAATGTAGGCCTGGGGGCTACTTTGTTACAAAGGTCATCGTCACCAGAGGGGGAGCTGAACCCGGTTGCTTAGGCTAGCCGCAAGTTGAACAAAGCGGAAAAAACTATTTAACAAGTGAAAAGGAATGTCTAGCTTTAATCTGGGCGATAAAAAAATTCCAGATTTATCTGTATGGTCGGACATTTGTGGTCCAAACAGACCATTAGCCACTCGTATTCTTATCACAGGCAAAGCATGAAAATGCTCGTTTATTACGATGGTCATTACTCCTACAGCCATATTCATTCACTATTGAATATATCCCGGGGTCACAGAACGTGGGTGCAGATTTCCTCAGTAGGCATCCCTGTGATCCAAATCAGAATATTCATCAGGCATAAGAGGGTAATTTTATCTATGTGTATCACTGTGTTTGGATCTAGCATCATGCATGTTCTTAGGTGGGGAGATGTGTGATAAAGTACAGTGATACAGATATAAAATTAGTATTTATAAAGATAAAAGGATAAAAATAAAGTAGAAATGAAAATAGTGGAGCTATGAAGTTTCTTCTTCACCCACGCCGTGAGCGCGTTGATTTTAGCAGACAGTATTGTGGAATAGATAGTACCATCGTTTTCTAGTGTCCTTGAAAAACTAGTTATAACACTGTGACCCGAAAAGCCTATTTGTTCCGACGTAGTGAGAGGGGAGAGACAAAAAAAATGATACCTTCTGCACGCGTGGTTTGAATATAAAACCTAGCGAAGCGCGATTGTCGTTAGTCGTTTGAAAATACGACGCAAAATTCAAAATATGTTCGGCAATTGGGTCACGCAAACAACCTTAACTCTTATAAAAAGGGCGTATTTCTGACGTAATACGGGAGACTGTCGATTTTAGTTTGAAAATAGCGGTAGAAAGAAGTGAACAGGTGGTAGTTTATAGATTTCAATATTATTGAAGACTAACATTGGAAAAATATGGAATTTGTTATTAATAGGAATAGGAACACAAAACTTAGGTAGTCAGATGGCTTATCGTCTCCTGATAAATAATATGTTGAAAATTACAAAGACCCCCAGTAGATAAGAAAGTTATTGACAAAAGACTGTTTTGGTTTTGACCGACAGGCAAACACATGCTCGTTTTGACTTGCACTAACGGTAACATTTTTTGACGCGTCCTTGAGAAAGGCAGGAAAAGGTTACAAATATTATATTGGAGGAGGGGTAGACAAGGGGGGAGAGAAATTATGGGATGGCTTAACAAAATATATTTTAGCAGTAGAAATCTAAGAATGAGAGGGGAAAAAAACTTGTTAGTGTCCAAAAATCAAGTCTGCTTTTGCTTTTAATTTCAAATGTCAAAATTGTCGTTCGTTCATTGGCCAAAGCCTTTCATATTATTGACGAAACGTAAAGGCTTGACGCCATTTGTATAAGATACTCCCTAGAGCAGGACGTTGTGAATTTCTGTGAAAAGTGATTAGCCTTATTAAAGTAAATATATATATATTAAAACTAAAAGGCATCACAGTCCAGCCAGCAGTACATCTGGAGTCTGCTATTCAACGTACCTGTGTTTTTTCATTGAATTTCTGGTAAGACCGACATTATTCATATATATATATTTTGTTTTAAAATGTGAGTGAGAGATGCTGCCATCACGACTGTAAGTAATCAGGTCCCAAGCTCATTTATGCAGGGCCTGAAGGTAGAATTAGGCTATAACACATTGCCAGTTTAGTAAAATGCACCTGTTCTGTGAATTAAAAATGTTTTATTAGGTGGCCAGAGGGACACAGCTCACCTATCCTATTGTATGGAAGAAAAGAAAGATTAATAATATTATTGCAGATGCAGGGCCTCCTTTGTAGGAGAGACATGTGAACAACACTGGTACACTTGGTAATGGATGTACTGGATTGGTCCAGTAGATATAATCCAGCTCTTTATTTCTTATGTATGCTCATTTGTAGAAATAACAGTTTAAGTAAGATATCAACAAGGAGACATTATTTCATTGTTACAGGGTTTTTATCTGGCACTAGTCCGGTGCCAGATGCCTATGAGAAGCAGTGAGAAGTCGTTTCATGCACAGTAGTGACAGGGACCTACAGTGTCTACCCTGTTACTTTTGGCCATTATCATACTGAAATCGTGTGACACCAAGATTACAGACTGTACAAGTGTGCCCAGATAAGTAAAATATCTGGCACCCTAACTCTTCATCAGCTCGAAGACCAGCGCACCCCTGTATAACCGAAATAAACTATTTCCCAAAGAATTTAACATTGACAGTGTATATTAAAGAGACTCGGTAGGATTATAGAATCCCAAACAGCCATCAAGGGTAGAAACCTGTAATATAAAAATTTAATAACACTATTATTGTATTTAACATTGTATGTCTGGACAAATGGTCCCTTTGGGTTAAAAAGTTGTTTATGTAAATACCTTCAATATTCTTTTTTCATTTTTTAAAGTCCTGACCAGAAGAATACCAGGTTCAGGACCAATAAATCACACACAAAATTATTAATTGTAAAAAGTTATCCCAGGTGTTATTTCCTTTAATCATAGACCTTAATACTTGTTTGTATGGATGTGTGTTATTGTTAAATTACCACCATACCAGACTTGCACGTCCCTAGACATTAGACGTAGCTAACATTCATACTAGTCAAGAATAAGTCTGCTTGAGGCCATAAGGTGGTAGCAGAAAGGCCCCCTGATAACTCAACCCTCAATTTGTTAGAATCAGGTACCTTCACAGCTGGCCTCATTCAGTACAATAGGGAAACATATCAACAACATTTCATAACATCAAAAAACCACCACAAAATACAGGATGAACTAAAAATAACAATTAATAAAAAAAAAAATGCTGAGGCTCAAGCTTGGAACCGATTATTTCATAATAAAGGAACCCACATGCGAAGAGTGTCAAGATATAAACACAATTAGACACTTTCTGGTGGACTGCAAACAATATGACCTGCAGAGGCAAGAAAATTAAGACATAATGTTGTAATCACGAGGTAAAAATGAGTGTAGAAAAATATCACTAAGACCCCATCAGAAATACATAAGTTAATAAAACACTATATAACAAAATCAAAAGCTAACATAAAAAATAAACAAATAAATAAATAAGGATGCAAGCCAATCTACAGTGGTGGAAGATTGACTAAATAACCCTCCAATGAACAATAAATACATCTCAGTTTAGACAATATCATTTTGTGGATAATAAAACCATACTGACCTATAACTACGAAAAGAAAAATAACTGCTAGAGATAATATAGTGTAAAGATAAAATAAATACAAACACAAACATATTACAATAAATGAAGCACGTCCTGATATAACCAACAGCTCCATGTACGAGTATATGTCAGGTGGTGGAAAGGGAATTGCTACAAAGAAGAGTAGCAAATACCTTAATTTCAAAAAAAAAATTGTTCTATCTCATCTCGGCTGTTGAGGCTAAATGTGGCTTGATCGCTGCCCATGTTAATTTGCATATATTTGATATATTTGACAGAACCGCAGTACCCTACACTGAAATGCTATTTTCGTTATTAATTGCTGGATTTCAATGAAAATGCACAGACTTAACCTATATCAATACCAGATACGCAAAATGAAAAGTTTGATGGCACTGCATTACTGGTTGCCATAGAAACTGCGACTATATTGGATTATATTGTTCTATTTCAATTTGCTAAGGCGTTTTTATTTATTAAGCTATGAATACCATATTTAAACACAACGTTTATCATTATATCTTAAAACTTTTTGTATGATGGATTTTTGATAACTGTAATACAAAAAAAGTTGTTGGACTTTGAATATAGTGTCTATAAATAGTAACAACGTTTGCTAAATTTTACATTACTTTTTGCAATAAATCAAAAGTTTGATCATATACTAAAAATCCATCACATAAAAAGTTTTAAAAGATTATGGGCAACATATGTGCCAATTCTCATGTCAATTAATATATAAGTGTGGAAGTTTTAAGAAAATTTAGATGAGAAAAATAGATTTTTAGAAAATCGCATTTTTCTCCATAAATAGACTACAATTAAATAAGTATGTAATATTGCCCCTGAAAAATTGCTTACTTGTCATTTAGAACATACTGGCAGAATAGCTAGCTTCCTCTGCAGCTTCCTATCTGGCTTTCCGTTGAGATTTGTGCCTATTTTCCTTCCTTATCTAAGTGCAGTTTTCTGCTCTAGACAAGAAGAAAAGAAAACATAAATACAAGACTAATGACTTACTAAGTTGTTCCTCTTCAATCGTAAGCTTTAGAGGCTTGGAAGTGAGCGCAATCTTATACTATCGTCTGTCTTCTTCCTGGTCTGGTTCCATTCTACTCCTCCGCCCTTCAAAGATTGTCTAATGTTGTCCTCCTAGGGGTCTGGGTCGTCCTGAAGGTCTGGATCCAGGGCTCTTAGTTTCCCATGCTTTTCGTGTTATCCAATCTTCTCTCATTCTGCAGACATGGCCAAACCATACTAATGACACTGGTTATAACAAACACAAAAGTAAATGAGAATAACACTAGGAAAATAAAATGATGAGTTGCATGGAGAAAATGTTATGAATTCTCCACAATAAATGGACCACGTGACTGGTTTGACAGATTATACAAGTAACATGACTTGTCCCATAGCTCCTGGTCATTAAGGGCTGGGCATACTCCAGCAAGGACAAATCTGTTTCTACATTTCCTATGTAACGGTGCCTAATATTGTTACTTCAGTTGAGTTAGTCAAAGGGATATAACCGCGACACTTTCTTTACTTGAAATACTTCTGTGGTTTGGTTATCAACTGCAATTCCAGCAAAGTCAAGGACAATTCTAAAAGCAGAATATTGGTGGAGTCCAAGTATTTATATCAAATTTTCTTTATTTATTTGATTTCTATGCTGGCAAATAAACATCTCCAGCACATTTCTGGTGGGGCAATACTGCCAGCTTTAACCTCCATGGCAAAAGGCTTATTACTTATAGAAGTCGTGATAAAGCATGTATGCATTCTGTGGAAACCTATCGAAACAACATATCGATTCGAAACATTAGAAAAACTAATACGAGACTCACTTGTTGTGGATAAAGCCACAATAACATACATGTCAATGGTCAGCTCTGGTTTGCTGGTGGCCCTGGTAGGTAGTAGGTGTCTTGACGGCTATGTACTTGTCACAAACGTAGAAGTGAAAGGCTTTTGTTCTCACAATAGGAGATGCGCCAGGTTGCTTCACACCTCAAAAGAGTACGCCTGTCGCATGTTACGCAGTTGCATAGTTAAATGTTTGAAGACCGAAAAGTGGGACACCAGTGTTCTGGCCTGAACAAAGGAATGCGTTGGTAGTTTCCTGTGGGTATCTAGGGCAGCTAATCAGAAAAGGGGTTTCCCACGGACAGATTTAACGACTTCGGCGAGTGTATAAGGAAGAATAATCGTCCGAAATCATGGTTAGAATTAGACATCGAGAAAAAGAACGGAATGACAGACAAGGATGAGAATGGTCTCCTTTTGACGGGAATATCTTCAATTATGTATAGGTACAAGGAAATCAGAAGGGAGTAAGTAGTTGTGAAGAATTTTGCAAGAATAAGTGTCCGTGCTTTGAGAAATCCTGTGTTTTTCCTATTTATAATTCAATATAAAATCGTTAACACGACAGATATGGGAAAACAACATATGGATATAAAGGTCAACTCACGGAGAACGGAAATATATAACTCCAAAGGCTTGAACTGGGAAAGGTGAAATGCACGAGACCAAGGTTGGAAACTCATTTAGCACAACCCCCTCGAAATTACAACTATTTTGGGAAGTTTGCTGGAGTTGCGAGCCTTGTTTCGTATACGTCCGATAGCTCCCTATATAAGGGCGGTCGTAAATGATTTCAAATTCACTTGTACAGCGAAGCAAGACAGAAGGACAACGGCTGGAGAGAGAGAAACGTGTCACGGCCAATATCTTGTTATTTGCAGCCAGGCAGTTCTGTTACTCCACAAAAGCCAGTCTTTACTGATCTTAATTAGATCCTGCGAGGGTATGTAAAGTTACTTTGTAAAATAATACAGTAATTACAACTTTATTTCAGGATTTGTTTAATCTATATGTTATGAAAGTATCATGTATATTAATTGATTACGTGTTATGATTGTTGAAGTTTGGAACCCGAAATATAACCACCATGACTGAGTCCGTATCAGGGCTAGCACAATCCTTTTCAGGACTAATAACAATTTTTTCAGGACTACCAACAATCATTATCAGGGCTTATTCAATCTGTCTTCATGTTACTGCACTTTACAGAGCTAACGTGTCAGGCAGGGGGATACTATAACCTCATACCATATATGTGTGTACATATTATTTTTTATTATTTGATTTTATAAAATGTTCCACAGTAGACACCTGTCTGGTCACTGATCCATAATCATGCATTTTCACGCATACATCTGAAAACAAATTCATCTCACCTACAATAGGAATGTGGTAATTGTTATCCACAAATAGCCACATATCCTACAATTATCTGCAGGTTCATACTTGTCAACCAAAAGTCAGAGGTCAATGATCATGAATTGCTCGATGATCAATGCTAATCGCCCCGGCAGTGTCTGGATTGGTAGAAGCACGACCTACTGAAGCTGTACATCTCATATGAACACTGATTAACCTAACAGATGAGTGATATTTGTGACAATCGTGCACCCAAGAAGTGATAACTGTCAAGCAGAGTTTTGTGATGACAATTTGCGTGATAAACTAGTAAAAGTTATAAAGTGAATAAGACAGTGAAGAAGTCTATTACCCAACTAATTGGAAGAGTCTAAAGAAATGATATTTTAGTGTAACTTGTAAAAACTGTAATTGTTTTCGCCAATTTGGTTTTGTATAAATATAAATTTTGTATCAAGTCACATACTATCACCAAAATTAGATAGATGTAAATAAAGAGGATATAAATTGTATCATCCACCAGCTTTATTCATTCAATATAGTTGATACTGAGTTTGGTTGAATTTTTATTAATATCACAGGTGGTCACATAGCGGAGGTGGTGCAGTAATTTCTGACTGTTCTCTGAATATTTTCAGTTCAGATACTTTCACAGCCGTGACTATCGAGTGATACCAGTGTACTTCTCTGTCACTGGGACCTCACACATTCTGGAGAGAATACTATTTCTACTCTAGTACTATCATCTCACACTTATAAAACCTTTCGCTACAACGCCTTATGTAGGTTTGACTCTGGTCACTGAGATAACTGTCTCAGGCTCTAACTGGTTACTATGATGCATCAGTCTATATACTAGTCTGGTGCTATGGCTTGCCAGATGAAATTATTTCTAATTGGAGTAGAGACCGGAAACCTTCTTACGATTGGTCTTGGGGCCTAGGTGACTGTTAAAATAATCTTTAACCTAATTAACTACAAAACCTCTAGTCTAAAATTATTGTTACTAAATAAGTATGACCAACCATTGTTCTATGTACTCTCTATTCTAAATGTCTTCCAGCCTAACGTGCAAGGAGGCCAAACAAGGTTTGATGGCATCATGGGTTCATGTGTGCCATGACTGATGATGTCATTGGTTTTTTGACTAGTGTTTATTTTTACTAACTAGTAGATCTTAAGTACTTTACTATAATTCTAATAGTTGTAGCGACGTAGTAGGCCATACGCTCACACCAACGAGAAAAAAAGTTTGTCCTTGTAGCTAGCTTTACAGTTTTCAACAGCCAATAACAAAATGCACCACGTGACTGGTATGACTGATTATACAAGTAACTTGACTTGTCCCATTGCACCTGGTCATTAAGGGCTGGGCACACTTCAGCATGGACAAATCTGCTTCTAAATTTTCAACGAGGAAAAACTATTTGTCGTTGTAGCTAGATTTACAGTTTTCAACAGCCAAAAACAAAATTACTCCTCACGCAAATTAAAATGGAAAAAAAGCAATTTGGAATTGTAGGAAAGTTTTGTACCATTACCTTTGGGATGGATGCTCGCAATAAAAATGCTGCGAGCTACGGCACCAGCTGGACGCGTAGCGAAACATTTTGTGTGTGTTAAAGGTGGCCTCGTTCGAATAGAACTAAAACGAACCGGATGGATGAAAAGTGATACTTCTTTCACCTTTGCTTCCAGGAGGAAACAAGGTATGTTTCGGGGTAGATGACAGTGCAAGGCATGCAGTATTTGCTAAGATAATTGAATGTTGGTGTGTCAACACGTGAATTAATAAGACTGTTTGTCACTTCTGCTAAGCCTAGCAAATCGTGGGATGAACGGAATGTACAAGGACATATACCGAAAGAAAGCTGCACGTCGTCTGAGTAAAACGAAATGTGGATGAACATGATAGCATGTATATAAAACGAGAACGACCAAGTGTCACATATTCTCTATTCTTAAGGCTGTTTATCAAATATTTTATCTATAAGTGTCTAATGAAGTAATCTTCTTCCTTCTTCCTAGTTTGCCCTGAAAAGGACGGTGGTTGCGTTGTGTCTGTTTACGCCTAAGCTGTGATATCTGCACCTTTCGGTCGACACATCCGACTTCAGCACGGCATTTTTTAGCGACCGGGTTTGCCTACCCATTGCGATCCGTACTCGCTCAGCCAGACTGCACTGCTGCAGACTGTTTCCAGGACCACCACGTGGAGGTGGAGTACGGTCTTAGTCAGCTCTGGTTCGCTGACTCTGATGCAAGCAGTCAAGCTATGGGTCGCTGACTGCATTCACTATTGCTGCATCTTTGGGTCCCTAATGAAGTATAAAGCAGAAGTTAATTTCATCTAGAATTAGCGCCCCGGGCTTTTTGTCAATTTGATATTACATTTTTTTAACTGCAAGCTTAAAACTCGTTGATAAATTATTTGTTGCTTTTTAGTGTATTAAAAGCTTGTGTTTAAAATATTTTTTTTATTTTTTTATTCGCTCTAAACTGATGCGTGGAATGATAACTCGTACAGTTTAATTACTGCCTGCGATGATTTTGTTTTGTATGTTTGAAAAGTTCAGCCCTCTATCTTTACTAGTTACCCACTTTCATTAAGAAAATTAGTAGTGTGGGAATATCTATCTGTTGAGTGTCCATGATACAATAATGTTGACTATATTCTAGGTCATTTAGTGGATAATTAATTTAACTATTTGATGGTCGGCAGAAACAAATGGAACGAATAAATAGGACTAACGTCACAAACAGGTTAATTAATGACGTCATAGAGAAAACATTATTTGGTACATAACAAAGTTTTTTAATATAATAATTATAAAAAAATAAAATTGTCAGAATACATTCAAACGAATTAGTTATAGCCCTTGATTCTTTGTCTTGTCAACCAACAGTGTTATTTTTGGTACAGTTTCTGAATAAGTCTTCACTTATCATTTTTAGACTCCATTTTGTTTTCGTTGCTTCGGATTAGAATAAGAACTTGTCGTTGTCTCTTCCTTTCCACAACTTTGTTTCTCACTAACACTACTACTTTTGGAATATTTTAGTTGAATTATTTACTCTTCCATTCCACAACTTTGTTTGTCACTAACACTATCCCTTTTGGAATTTTTTTTTTTTTTTTTCGTATGCCCGCTAATACTCGAGGCGAAATCTCAGGTTATTATTTATGTCTAACCTGACATTGATTTTACGTGAGTAGCTCTTTATTTCTTGTACAGAGACAGGTGTCTGTTGCGTGATAAATTCTCGCAACATCATTTTATTACAATATCTATTTTATAACGCAAGGGCAACAACTGCTTGAAATTTATAGTTACTTTTCTCGGTAAGCATTTGTCTTCTCGCGTTGGTATTGAATGCAGTTGAGTTTTTGAGCTGTGGTCATTTTTCGCGCCGGACTGCGCATGACTGGTCTTGCTTTTTGGTCGATCGGTTTCCGCCCACCACTAGTGGAGTGAGCGATTTGAATGGCGAAAGAGATGCCTCGTTGAAGAGGGGATCTCCGCTATTTTTTGTTCTGTCAGGGATGTGTAGTCCTCTTAATGGATATTTCGTTTATTCGAGATAATACCTCTAGTGTTTCCCACATGTCGGGAGGCATAATATTTCTGTGTATTTCCGGAAGGCAAGGTAAATTAACATTTTCATTAACTCTATCGATTTTTGGTCGTGAGCGATTTCTGGTTCATAGCCTGTCTTCGAAAGTCGTCGTCACGAGATGTTTTCCCAGCTCACATGTCGCTGTATTGTGCTGCATCGGTTGATGCAGGTCCCAAGGACTATTACTTGCTACTTGGTTACCTGAACTAGGTTTGAAAAACCTTTGTTATCTAGAGGATATTTTTGAGGACATTATTTATACTTCGGCAGACGTGTCTGTCTTGCTGAAGTCAGATTAAGGAGAGTGAACTGATTTCATACATCTGGTTATCTCCTGGCTGTTATAGAAAAGGATGGAGTTTTTCACCTGACTACATTTACAGCACTATGAAATATAACATGCATCTGACTCATCATTGTAATGCTGTCTACCGTCTATTGCTGTATTGAATGTTGCTGTGATAATGACTGTTTGATGTGTCTACATATTCGCGTAACCATTTTGTCACTGTGGCGTCCACAATAAATAATGAAGAAAAACGTCAACGGCTGTTTCAAGAATCATTGACTTTATACGTCGTGAGTTTACTGACGTCCTATGTGGATTGCCCTGTTATTTTTGTATGAACATTGTTTGACTGAACACATCTGCACACTACACAAAACCAGACATGCGGATACCATCCATCATCATATGGCATCACGCATCATTTGGTGGCCATAAGCTGGGTTGATTCTGGTACCAGCAAACACGGGGTCCCTTACCCACTTCATTTTCAACAAGAATTCATCAACATCCTTCAAGAAATTAACATTCTTCAATACAGTCAACATCTTCACCATTTTCAAAGTACTCGGCGTTGCCCGGTAAAAGTCAAAATTTCAATTTTTTGACGGAAACAAGAATTTGACAGTACCCGGCGTTGTTACATGTTGCCGGATAACTCGGACTGCTGTTATCTTTTACGCAAGTCAAGCAAGTTGCTGCTGTCAAGGTTCCAGTGCTGTCGTTTTTTGAGAAGGTCAAGTGCCGGTTGAAACGGGTTGTTTTCTGAAGAAGGCCAAGTACCGATTTCCATCAACTTACTTTTGGATTAGAAGGTCAAGTGCCGAAACAACTCAACACACAGTATGTCAGAAGCTCAAGTACCATCGTGTTAGCAGTGGAAGCAGTTCAGATGTGCCATCATCGTTGGAGCTTCGCTCTTTAGGACGTTGATTGACATCCGTTTTTTCTGCTGTTCGACGATTGGAAGCCTATAAGTTAAGTGGCCTGTTTGTATGTAAACTGTGCCCTTATACTTCTGCTGAGTCTTCTGTGTATCATCTCATTCTATATGTTATATGTCTATATGTTATTTGTATATTTATATGTTTATATTTCAGCGGGTTCTCGGTTGGGTGGTGTCTCCGTTAGATTATGCCACGTCATAGAGGTCGTCTATTGTGAGCGTTTTCTGTAGGGTTTGCAAATTTCCGATACTGGAATTTGCTAAGCGACTTCTGTTGCTATTTATGTTAGCTGTGATGACATGTTTTAATATTGTTTTCGTTATTATTTCGCATTCTTTAGTTTTGTTTTGATTTGTTTGTATTTGTTAGCCTACTCTTGTCTATAATTTAGTTTCATACAACATTTTTGTTTATACACTGTGGTGTCATGTATTTTGTTTAATTATAGCGCAGATATCGTCACATTTTTTGTGATATTTCATTAATTTCTGCTTTATTTTTAGTTGATTTCTGCGAACGTTTTTGTATTGTTGCTGATCTTTGTTATTGTTTACATTGTTATTGTTTACATTGTTTGCATTGTTTACATTTTCAATGTTTACATTCTGCATGTGTTTACATAGTCATTGTTTACAGTTATAGTAATTAGTTAATGGGCTATGCTAATGCACTGTTACTACTACACTGATGATAAATGAATGATGAATAGTGTTGTGCACTATTGAATGAGAAGTGCACTTATGATCAAGAATTGATTGGTGATATTTCATATACAAGTTCTTTGATTGGAGACTTGTTTCCCACAGAGACTGGGATAATATAAGGTGATGTGAATATACAAGTGCTTAATTAAGACTTGTTACACTTAGGTTTGAAATAAATTAGTTAATTATTTCAGGTTTTGGACGCATATGTTAGACAACATGTCTACATTTGAGCACTTTATTGAGCAGGGTAAATTGCTTGGGAAGACTGGTGATAAGTTAGAAGAATTTGCAACTGCTCGATATGATAAAGCAATGGAAGCTGAACAAAAGAAACTGCATATGGAAGCTGAACAAAAGAAACTGCAGATGCAGGTGGATGAAAAAAGATTCCAAATGGAAATGGAAAAACAAAAAAGGGAATCAGAAGCTGAGGAAAGAAAACTCCAGCTAGAAGCTGAGAATAAAAGACTTGAAAAAGAAGCTGAGAATAAAAGACTTGAAAAAGAAGCTGAGAATAAAAGACTTGAAAAAGAAGCTGAGAATAAAAGACTTGAGAAAGAAGCTGAAAGACTTCAAATAGAGGCTCAGGCTGAGGAGAGAAGATTACAGAGAGAGTCTGATGAGAGGAAAGAGAAAGCAAAAATGGAACATGAAGAAAAGGTCTTAGCTTTAGAGTTGGAAAAATTGAAATTGATGAACATGAGTAATGGTAATGATTCAAACAAGGGTTCATCTTCTGGTAAGGCTAATAATGATACTTTTAAGATTAAGTTGCCAACTTTTAGTCCTTCCAGTGATGACATAATGTTCTATCTGGACAGATTTGAACAAGCATGTACAGCTCATAACATAGACAAAGCAAAATATGTTTATCAGTTATCAGGGATACTGACAGGTAAAGCTCTAAGTATATTAAATATGGTGGATGAACCTGACAAGAACAATTATGAGGTTGTCAGGGCCGCTTTGTTAAAGAAATATCAGCTTAACGAAGACGGCTATCGTCTACAATTTAAAAACATGTTACCTGAAAATGGAGTTGAATTCTCCGAGTTTATTGCAAGAATACGCATTACTTTCTCACGATGGGTTGAACTATCTAAGACGGAAAAAACTTATGAAGGACTTATGGACTTAATACTTAGAGACAAAGTCATGTCGTCTGTCAATGAGTCTTTCCTTGCTTTCCTTCATGAACGTAAACCTAAAACAATAAAAGAAATGGAAGATTTCTGTTGCCAATACGTAACTGCGCACCCACACATAACCATGGGTAACTCTAAGGTGAAAGAAGGTTTACCAGTTGCTTCGGCAGCTCCGTATGGCCAAAACTTTGCTCGTAGATCCCAACAAAATTTTGATAGAAAGAGTAGCGGTAATTTCTGTCAAAATCATGGAAACCAATTTCATGGTGATTCTTCTTCGAAGAATTGGAGACAACCTGATAGTGGTCGTTACTATCACCCTAATAATTATAGGCATTTCAAAAGAGGATATGGTAATAGAGGTTATTCCTGCCGAAGACCTCAGAACCAAACAAATAGATGTTCGCATCAATGTGAACATGATAGTAATCGTGGAAACTGGAATTCGAACCAGGATAACAATTACAATAGAGACAATAATAACTGCAGAGATAATAATAACTCTGATAACTTCAGAGGTAATAATAGTCGGGGTAGATCTCAACACAAAAAAAAAGAGATATCAGCAGGCTAATGCTGTACAACAGGAAACTGAGGGAGCCTGTAATCATGTTGTTGATAATAAAAACTTTGACGCTGTCACTGGTTCTGCTTTTGACTTTGAGAGAGCAAACAAATGCCCCCAATGCAGTACTTTATTCGAACCGGGTACCATAACTACTTTGAGTTGTGGTCACCCACTTCCCGCTCTTCCTGCTGCTGTTGCGCATGACGGGAGGGGTTCTTTAATTCTACATAAGGGTCTTGTTAATGATACTCCGGTCTCACTACTTTTCGATTCCGGATGCACCACTATTGGTGTTAGACAATCGCTTGTATTTCCATCTTGTGCTACAGGAAGGGTTATTAAATGTGTCACATTTGGCGGCACTCTAGAAAAATATCCTACTGCTGTAATTCGCATTGCCACTCCTTTCTTTACTGGTGATGTGCATGCTTGTCTCTTACCTAATCCTATTGCGGACCTTATTATTGGTCGTATTCACGGAGTTAGGGAGTGTACCCCACAGCAGATTGCTGCTTGGGAAGATAATAACATGCAAGCTACAAATGCAGTAGTTACAAGAGCACAAGCTCTACAAACACCCGAAACTTCACTGAATAGTGATAATGAAGTTGATAGCCAAGATAGTCACTTAGTGATCACTCGTGACTCTTTCATAAAATTGCAAGAAGAAGATCCTTCTTTAAAAAAATTCTTCATTCTTGCGAAGAAAGGTGATCCGAATCAGGATACAAATAGAAAATCTTGGATTGCAATGAGAAACGGCGTACTTGTACGTATGGTACAAGATTCGACTACGTCGGCACATTCGCAAATTCTTGTTCCCAAGAGCATGAGAGTGCAAATATTGCAACATGCTCATGACTCGCAATGTGCTGGACATATGGGTTTTGCCCGTACGAAGTCGAGAGTCCTTGCGGCTTTCTTTTGGCCTTTTGTCAATAAGGACATTCGTATTTACTGCCGATCATGCAAGGTATGTCAGGAGGTCAAATCTAGAGGACCACGACATGCTGCGCCTATCCAGGCTGCTGACATTCCTATTCGGCCGTTTCAGAAAATGGCCATAGATATTATTGGCCCTTTTAAGGTCAAGTCGGCCAGAGGACATCAGTTTATCCTTACATGTGTCGATATGTGCACACGTTGGCCAGAGGCTATTCCTCTTAAGAGCATATCTACTACAGATATCGCAGATGCTCTTTGGTTGATATTTTCTCGCTTGGGGTTCCCCAGAGAAATATTGTCAGACCATGGCACTCAACTCATATCTGACACTATGTCACAGGTAATGTCTACCTTACATATTGAACGATCTCTCAGTAGTATCTACCATCCTATGTCTAATGGGTTAGTTGAGCGTCTGAATAGAACGCTCTCAAGACTTTGCTTGGTAAGATAACTGAAGATCATCCTCAAGATTGGGACAGGGTTTTACCCGCGGCTCTCTTTGCCTATAGAGAAGTCCCTAATGAACACACAGGATTTTCTCCCTTCGAACTTGTCTTTGGCGCGCGTCCACGCGGCCCTATGTCTTTATTACACGATCTCATCACTGCCGATGATATTAGCGATGAAACTCAATCCTCATATGAGTATGTCATTGCTCTTAGACAAAAGATCATTGAGGCATGTAAGCTAGCAACTGCTTCATCAGAAATTGCTAAAGAGAAGGCAAGACAGTTTGCTAACAAGAATAGATGTCTACGACAACTTTGTCCAGGTGACAAAGCATTCGTCCTACTCCCCAGTAGGGAAAATAGACTTCTTATTGCATGGAAAGGTCCGTATGCAATAGTCTCTCGGATTTCCGATGTGACTATGTGGTCGATATTGATGGAAAGCATAAAACTTTCCACATAAACATGCTTTCGGAATTTCACGAACGTCCGGACTATTTGCTGCCTATTTTCCAGGCAACGGATGATGCTCCTGCACCTCACGGTCATTATTCATCCCTGTCTGTCATACAGGATGAGGAAGCTACCTTCTCTGATGTCAACCTTCCCCTTCCAGTGGTTCCATTACATTCCACGGAATCTTGGAAAAACGTTTCTGTTTCTCCTAATCTTTCTGGTGACGAACATCGACAAGTCTCGTCGATGTTACAAACATTTCAGGATGTTCTCACTGACATTCCTGGACACACAGATGTCATAGAACATGACATAATTCTTACCGACAATAATCCAATTAGGGTTAGGCCGTATCCTATTCCTATACACTTTCAGTCGCAAGTGGAAAAGGAATTGGATGAAATGATTCAATTAAATATAATTGAACCATCGACTTCACCATATTCTTCTTCCATGGTTATTGTCCGGAAGAAGGATAAGAACATACGAATTTGTGTTGATTATCGCAAATTGAATCAGGTCACAAAGTTCGATGCTGAACCGATGCCTTTGTTAGAAGATCTACTGATTAGACTTTCTAATTCTAGATTCTTCACTAAACTTGACTTGTCTAAAGGTTATTGGCAAGTGCCTTTAGCAGAGCATGCCAAACCTCTTACTGCTTTTTCTACACCTAGGGGTCTATTTCAATGGAATGTTATGCCTTTTGGTCTCATGAACGCCCCTGCAACTTTCGTTCGCATGATGCGTCGAATTCTGTCACATCGTTCGGATGTCATCGCATACTTAGATGACATCTGTCTCTTCAGTGATACCTGGGAAGATCACTATTTAGGGTTATATGACTTACTGTCCACTCTACGTGAGAATAATTTGACAGCGAAACCTTCTAAAGCTTTTGTTGGTTTTGGTGAAATCTCTTTCCTGGGTCATCGTGTTGGTCATGGTCTCTTGAAGACAGAAGACCACAATACTTCAAAAATACTGAACATCTCTGTTCCTAAAACGAAGAAACAAGTTAGGAGTCTCTTAGGTTTAATTCAATTTTATGGGAGATTTATTCCAAATTTATCTTCGATCATGGCACCTCTCTCAACATTGTTGAAGAAAGGTTCGCCTAATCTGGTCCGTTGGTCTGGAGAATGCCAATCTTCACTAGACCAAATCAAGAATATATTTTCTTCTCCTCCCATCCTAAGATTACCTACTCTTGATAGGACTTTTGTTCTTCGGAGTGATGCTTCATCCACTGGGATTGGAGCAGCACTGATGCAAGAATATGCAAATACTCTGCATCCTGTTATGTACATTTCTAGAAAACTAAATGCGGCAGAGAGGAACTACTCGGTTTTAGACCGTGAGTTGTTAGCGATGGTTTGGTCAATTCTAAAGCTACAAAGATTCCTCCTGGGCGCACATTTCATTCTAGAGACTGATCAGAAAGCTCTTACAGCTATTCAGACTAAGAATTTGAAGAGTTCGAGATCCACTCGATATGCTATAGCTCTTCAACCTTTCACTTCACGGTACGAGCTATCCGTGGTGCGGATAATGTGATGGCTGACATTTTGTCTAGATGCCCACATGACTCCAACTAATACTTCTGTCCTATATTTCCATATATTACAGAGTCATAACACACCTATATTACTACAATAGATTAGCACATCTGTACTCACTTTATATGTACACACTATCGTGCTTTGTTGTCATCTTCTTCTGTTCGTTTTTTAAGATGATAGAGGAGGACTGAGTAGTTAATATAAGGGCCGTTAGTTTACTAAACAGCCACAATTATTAATAATGTATTGTACCTTATGAAGCATATTAGTTATTAATTAGCATTATAATGCTTGTACTTTCTCAGAATGTCATTGTTGAGCTGAGGACTTACCTTACTAGTATCAAGCATGACGAGTTCTAGATTGTGTACTTACCCTCGGAATGCCAGAGCATATGTCCTGGATCGTCATGTAGTTTAACTTTACTATGTACTTATGTCATTACATGTCAAAGAATGTACTATTTAAATTTTCCTATCAGATTTGTACATCCATTTTTAAAGACAATATTAGAGTATGCTGTTTAATGATGATTATGGTAACTTGCATACGTATATTGTGTTTACATGCTAACGTGATGTGTGTTGGTGACACCTCCCCGATGTGAATATTTTTTTGAGACATATTTATTTTTCTGTTGAGGTATATCCTCACCAGACACTCTATATTTAGCCTCATGTTAGGCAATTTAATTAATTATCAGCGCATAATTCGTGCGTTTTGAGCCGCTTATCGCATGCTCTTTGATATTTAAAAAAAAAAAAATATGTTCCACATTTTTTTTTTTATCGGGAGGAGGTGGTGATATGTTGCGTGATAAATTCTCGCAACATCATTTTATTACAATATCTATTTTATAACGCAAGGGCAACAACTGCTTGAAATTTATAGTTACTTTTCTCGGTAAGCATTTGTCTTCTCGCGTTGGTATTGAATGCAGTTGAGTTTTTGAGCTGTGGTCATTTTTCGCGCCGGACTGCGCATGACTGGTCTTGCTTTTTGGTCGATCGGTTTCCGCCCACCACTAGTGGAGTGAGCGATTTGAATGGCGAAAGAGATGCCTCGTTGAAGAGGGGATCTCCGCTATTTTTTGTTCTGTCAGGGATGTGTAGTCCTCTTAATGGATATTTCGTTTATTCGAGATAATACCTCTAGTGTTTCCCACATGTCGGGAGGCATAATATTTCTGTGTATTTCCGGAAGGCAAGGTAAATTAACATTTTCATTAACTCTATCGATTTTTGGTCGTGAGCGATTTCTGGTTCATAGCCTGTCTTCGAAAGTCGTCGTCACGAGATGTTTTCCCAGCTCACATGTCGCTGTATTGTGCTGCATCGGTTGATGCAGGTCCCAAGGACTATTACTTGCTACTTGGTTACCTGAACTAGGTTTGAAAAACCTTTGTTATCTAGAGGATATTTTTGAGGACATTATTTATACTTCGGCAGACGTGTCTGTCTTGCTGAAGTCAGATTACGGAGAGTGAACTGATTTCATACATCTGGTTATCTCCTGGCTGTTATAGAAAAGGATGGAGTTTTTCACCTGACTACATTTACAGCACTATGAAATATAACATGCATCTGACTCATCATTGTAATGCTGTCTACCGTCTATTGCTGTATTGAATGTTGCTGTGATAATGACTGTTTGATGTGTCTACATATTCGCGTAACCATTTTGTCATTGTGGCGTCCACAATAAATAATGAAGAAAAACGTCAACGGCTGTTTCAAGAATCATTGACTTTATACGTCGTGAGTTTACTGACGTCCTATGTGGATTGCCCTGTTATTTTTGTATGAACATTGTTTGACTGAACACATCTGCACACTACACAAAACCAGACATGCGGATACCATCCATCATCATATGGCATCACGCATCAGTGTCCCTCGCCATTCAGGCAAATACTCTCCGATTTCGGAGGTACCCATTGCAGCTGGGTCGGCTCAGGAGCCGCCAGTCCCTGGTCGACGACACTCATTCAAATGTGCTCGCCAGGTCTCGAGTTAATCCAGTCCAAATCCCGGTCGACGAAAAATCCTCAAATGCCGTCGCCTGGGTTTGATCCTGTATCACCCGGTCGCCAGAGCGGTGTTATAACCACTACGCTATCGCGGCTCCCTACTTTTGGAATATTTTAGTTTAATTATTTACTCTTCCATTCCACACTTTGTTTCTAACTAACACTACTACTTTTGGAATATTTTAGTTGAATTATTTACTCTTCCATTCCGCAACTTTGTTTCTCACTAACACTACTACTTTTGGAATATTTTAGTTGAATTATTTACTCTTCCATTCCATAACTTTGTTTCTCACTAACACTACTACTTTTGGAATATTTTAGTTGAATTATTTACTCTTCCATTCCACAACTTTCTTTCTCACTAACACTATTACTTTTGGAATATTTTAGTTGAATTATTTACTCTTCCATTCCACAGATTTGTTACTCACTAACACAACTACTTTTAGAATATTTTAGTTGAATTATTTACTCTTCCATTCCACAACTTTGTTTCTCACTAACCCTACTACTTTTGGAATATTTTCGTTGAATTATTTACTCTTCCATTCCACAACTTTGTTTCTCACTAACACTACTGCTTTTGGACTATTTTAGTTGGATTATTTACTCTTCCATTCCACAACTTTATTTCTCACTAACGCTACTACTTTTGGAATATTTCAGTTGAATTATTTACTCTTCCATTCCACAACTTTGTTTCTCACTAACACTACTACTTTTGGAATATTTCAGTTGAATTATTTACTCTTCCATTCCACAACTTTGTTTCCCACTAACACTACTACTTTTGGAATATTTCAGTTGAAGTATTTACTCTTCCATTCCACAACTTTGTTTCTCACTAACACTACTACTTTTGGAATATTTTAGTTGAAGTATTTACTCTTCCATTCCACAACTTTGTTTCTCACTAACACTACTACTTTTGGAATATTTTAGTTGAATTATTTACTCTTCCATTCCACAACTTTGTTTCTCACTAACACTACCACTTTTGGAATATTTTAGTTGAATTATTTACTCTTCCATTCCACAACTTTGTTTCTCACTAACACTACTACTTTTGGAATATTTCAGTTGAATTATTTACAGTGTGTCCCAAAAGTCTGAATTCATAGAGAATTTGGCTGCTACTTGTCTATGTGAGGATCCCTGTCTTGTGTACATGACAACAATCTTTGTGCGTTAATCTGCTGCAAATGTCGAATCCATATTGGCGCAGACAACAATTATTACATAAGTTAGAAAGGCGAATAAATTTAGATAAGACAAATTGCCTATATTTCCAGACGTTTGGACCATCCTATATTTTCAGACGTTTGGTCCATCCTATATTTCCAGACGTTTGGCCCATCCTATATTTCCATTCGTTTGGTCCATCCTATATTTCCAGACGTTTGGCCCATCCTATATTTCCAGACGTTTGGCCCATTCTATATTTCCAGACGTTTGGACCATCCTATATTTCCAGACGTATGGCCCATCCTATATTTCTAGACGTTTGGCCCATCCTATATTTCCAGACGTTTGGCCCATCCTATATTTCCAGACGTTTGGTCCATCCTATATTTCCAGACGTTTGGAACATCTTATTATTCCAGACGTTTGATCCATCCTATATTTCCAGACGTTTGGTAAATCCTATATTTCCAGACGTTTGGTCCATCCTATATTTCCAGACGTTTGGCCCATTCTATATTTCCAGACGTTGGTCCAAATTTATATTTCCAGACGTTTGGTCCATCCTATATTTCCAGACGTTTCGCCCATCCTATATTTCCAGACGTTTGGCCCATCCTATATTTCCAGACGTTTGGCCCATCCTATATTTCCAGACGTTTGGCCCATCCTATATTTCCAGACGTTTGGCCCATCCTATATTTCCAGACGTTTGGCCCATCCTATATTTCGAGACGTTTGGCCCATCCTATATTTCCAGACATTTGGCCCATTCTATATTTCCAGACGTTTGGTCCATCCTTTATTTCCAGACGTTTGGCCCATCCTATATTTCCAGACGTTTGGCCCATTCTATATTTCCAAACGTTTGGCCCATCCTATATTTCCAGACGCTAGGCCCATACTATATTTCTAGACTTTTAGCCCATCCTATATTTTCAGACATTTGGTCCATCCTATATTTCCAGACGTTTGGCCCATACTATATTTCCAGACGTTAGGCCCATCCTATATTTCCAGACGTTTGGCCTATCCTATGATTCCAGACGTTTGGCCCATCCTATATTTCCAAACAGTTGGCTTATCCTATATTTCCAGACGTTTTGCTCATCCTATATTTCCAGACGTTTGGTCCATCCTATATTTCCAGACGTTTGGCATATCCTATATTTCCAGACGTTTCGCATATCCTATATTTCCAGACGTTTGGTCCATCCTATATTTCCAGACGTTTGGCCCATCCTATATTTCCAGACTTTGGCCCATCCTATATTTCCAGACGTTTGGACCATCCTATATTTCCAGACGTTTAGTCCATCTTATATTTCCAGACGTTTGGCACATCCTATATTTCCAGAGGTTTGGACCATCCTATATTTCCAATCGTTTGGAAAATGCTATATTTCCAGACGTTAGGCCCATCTTATATTTCCAGACGTTTGGTCCATCCTATATTTCCAGACGTTTGGTCCATCCTATATTTCCAGACGTTTGGTCCATCCTATATTTCCAGACGTTTAGTCCATCCTATATTTCCAGACGTTTAGCCCATTCTATATTTCCAGACGTTTGGCCTATCCTATATTTCCAGACGTTTGGCCCATCCTATATTTCCAGACGTTTGGTCCATCCTATATTTCCAGACGTTTGGCCCATCCTATTATTCCAGACGTTTGATCCATCCTATATTTCCAGACGTTTGGTAAATCCTATATTTCCAGACGTTTGGTCCATCCTATATTTCCAGACGTTTGGCCCATTCTATATTTCCAGACGTTTGGTCCAAATTTATATTTCCAGACGTTTGGCCCATCCTATATTTCCAGACGTTTATCCCATCCTATATTTCCAGACGTTTGGTCCATCTCATATTTCCAGACGTTTGGCCCATCCTATATTTCCAGACGTTTGGTCCATTCTATATTTCCAGACGTTTGGCCCATCCTATGTTTCCAGACGTTTGGCCCATCTTATATTTCCAGACGTTTGGCCCATCCTATATTTCCAGACGTTTGATCCATCCTATATTTCCAGACATTTGGCCCATATTATATTTCCAGACGTTTGGCCCATCCTATATTTCCAGACGTTTGGCCCATCCTATATTTCCAGACGTTTGGCCCATCCTATATTTCCAGACGTTTGGCCCATCCTATATTTCCAGACGTTTGGTCCATCCTATATTTCCAGACGTTTGGCCCATCCTATATTTCCAGACGTTTGGCCCATCCTATATTTCCAGACGTTTGGCCCATCCTATATTTCCAGACGTTTGGCCCATCCTATATTTCCAGACGTTTGGCCCATCCTATATTTCCAGACATTTGGCCCATTCTATATTTCCAGACGTTTGGTCCATCCTTTATTTCCAGACGTTTGGCCCATCCTATATTTCCAGACGTTTGGCAAATTCTATATTTCCAAACGTTTGGCCCATCCTATATTTCCAGACGCTAGGCCCATACTATATTTCCAGACTTTTAGCCCATCCTATATTTTCAGACATTTAGCCTATCCTATGATTCCAGACGTTTGGCCCATACTATATTTCTAGACGTTTGGCCCATCCTATATTTCCATACGTTATGCCCATCCTATATTTCCAGACGTTTGGCCCATCCTATATTTCCAGACGTTTGGCCCATCCTATATTTCCAGACGTTATGCCCATCCTATATTTCCAGACGTTTGGCCCATCCTATATTTCCAGACGTTAGGCCCATCCTATATTTTCAGACGTTAGGCCCATCCTATATTCCCAGACGTTAGGCCCATCCTATATTTCCGGACGTTTGGCCCATCCTGTATTTCCAGACGTTAGTCCCATCCTATATTTCCAGACGTTTGGCCTATCCTATATTTCCAGACGTTTGGTCCGTCCTATATTTCCAGACGTTTGGCCCATCCTATATTTCCAGACGTTTGGCCCATTATATATTTCCAGTCGTTTGGCCCATCCTGTATTTGCAGACGTTAGGCCCATCCTATATTTCCAGACGTTTGGCCCATCCTATATTTCCAGACGTTTGGCCCATCCTATATTTCCAGACGTTTGGCCCATCCTATATTTCCAGACAGTTGGCTTATCCTATATTTCCAGACGTTTTGCTCATCCTATATTTCCAGACGTTTGGCCCATCCTATATTTCCAGACGTTTGGCATATCCTATATTTCCAGACGTTTCGCATATCCTATATTTCCAGACGTGTGGTCCATCCTAAATTTCCAGACGTGTGGCCCATCCTATATTTCCAGACTTTGGCCCATCCTATATTTCCAGACGTTTGGACCATCCTATATTTCCAGAGGTTTAGTCCATCTTATATTTCCAGACGTTTGGCACATCCTATATTTCCAGAGGTTTGGACCATCCTATATTTCCAGGCGTTTGGACCATGCTATATATCCAGACGTTAGGCCCATCTTATATTTCCAGACGTTTGGTCCATCCTATATTTCCAGACGTTTGGTCCATCCTATATTTCCAGACGTTTGGTCCATCCTATATTTCCAGACGTTTGGTCCATCCTATATTTCCAGACGTTTAGCCCATTCTATATTTCCAGACGTTTGGCCCATCCATTATTTCCAGACGTTTGGCCCATCCTATATTTCCAGACGTTTAGTCCATCCTATATTTCCAGACGTTTGGCCCATCCTATTATTCCAGACGTTTGATCCATCCTGTATTTCCAGACGCTTGGTAAATCCTATATTTCCAGAAGTTTGGTCCATCCTATATTTCCAGACGTTTGGCCCGTTCTATATTTCCAGACGTTTGGTCCAAATTTATATTTCCAGACGTTTGGTCCATCCTATATTTCCAGACGTTTGGCCCATCCTATATTTCCAGACGTTTGGTCCATCCTATATTTCCAGACGTTTGGTCCATCCTATATTTCCAGACGTTTGGCCCATCCTATATTTCCAGACGTTTGGCCCATCCTATATTTCCAGACTTTTGGCCTATCCTATATTTCCAGACGTTTGGCCCATCCTATATTTCCAGACGTTTGGCCCATCCTATATTTCCAGACGTTTGGCCCATCCTATATTTCCAGACGTTTGGTCCATCCTATATTTCCAGACGTTTGGTCCATCCTATATTTCCAGACGTTTGGCCCATCCTATATTTCCAGACGTTTGGCCCATCCTATATTTCCAGACGTTTGTCCCCATCCTATATTTCCAGACATTTGGCCCATTCTATATTTCCAGACGTTTGGTCCATCCTTTATTTCCAGACGTTTGGTCCATCCTATATTTCCAGACGTTTGGCCCATTCTATATTTCTAAACGTTTGGCCCATCCTATATTTCCAGACGCTAGGCCCATACTATATTTCCAGACTTTTAGCTCATCCTATATTTTCAGACATTTGGTCCATCCTATATTTCCAGACGTTTGGCCCATACTATATTTCCAGACGTTAGGCCCATCCTATATTTCCAGACGTTTGGCCTATCCTATGATTCCAGACGTTTGGACCATCCTATATTTCCAGACGTTTGGCCCATCCTATATTTCCAGACGTTATGCCCATCCTATATTTCCAGACGTTTGGCCCATCCTATATTTCCAGACGTTAGGCCCATCCTATATTTTCAGACGTTAGGCCCATCCTATATTCCCAGACGTTAGGCCCATCCTATATTTCCGGACGTTTGGCCCATCCTGTATTTCCAGACGTTAGTCCCATCCTATATTTCCAGACGTTTGGCCTATCCTATATTTCCAGACGTTTGGTCCATCCTATATTTCCAGACGTTTGGCCCATCCTATATTTCCAGACGTTTGGCCCATCCTATATTTCCAGTCGTTTGGCCCATCCTGTATTTGCAGACGTTAGGCCCATCCTATATTTCCAGACGTTTGGCCCATCCTATATTTCCAGACGTTTGGCCCATCCTATATTTCCAGACGTTTGGCCCATCCTATATTTCCAGACAGTTGGCTTATCCTATATTTCCAGACGTTTTGCTCATCCTGTATTTCCAGACGTTTGGCCCATCCTATATTTCCAGACGTTTGGCATATCCTATATTTCCAGACGTTTCGCATATCCTATATTTCCAGACGTTTGGTCCATCCTATATTTCCAGACGTTTGGCCCATCCTATATTTCCAGACGTTTGGACCATCCTATATTTCCAGACGTTTGGACCATCCTATATTTCCAGACGTTTGGCCCATCCTATATTTCCAGACGTTTGGTCCATCCTATAGTTCCAGACGTTTGGCCCATCCTATATTTCCAGACGTTTGGCCCATCCTATATTTCTATACGTTTAGTCCATCCTATATTTCCAGACGTTTGGCCCATCCTATATTTCCAGACGTTTGGACCATCCTATATTTCCAGACGCTTTGCCCATCCTATATTTCCAGACGTTTGGCCCATCCTGTATTTCCAGACGTTTGGCCCATCCTATATTTCCAGACATTTGGACCATCCTATATTTACAGACGTTTGGCCGATCCTATATTTCCAGACGTTTGGACCATCCTATATTTCCAGACGGTTGGCCCATCCTATATTTCCAGACGTTTGGCCCATCCTATATTTCCAGACGTTTGGTCCATCCTATAGTTCCAGCCGTTTGGCCCATCCTATATTTCCAGACGTTTGGCCCATCCTATATTTCCATACGTTTAGTCCATCCTATATTTCCAGACGTTTGGCCCATCCTATATTTCCAGACGTTTGGCCCATCCTATATTTCCAGACGTTTGGCCCATCTTATATTTCCAGACATTTGGCCCATCCTATATTTCCAGACGTTTGGCCCATCCTATATTTCCAGACGTTTGGTCCATCCTATATTTCTAGACGTTTGGCCCATCCTATATTTCCAGACGTTTGGACCATCCTATTTTTCCAGACGTTTGGCCCATCCTATATTTCCAGACGTTTGGCCCATCTTATATTTAAAGACGTTAGGCCCATCCTATATTTCCAGACGTTTGGCCCATCCTATATTGCCAGACGTTTGGCCCATCCTATATTTCCAGACGTTAGGCCCATCCTATATTTCCAGACGTTTGGCCCATCCTATAGTTATTGACTAAATATTATGTGTAACCATGTGAGTTGCTTCTCGTATCCCCATGTGATAGACACACCATAGGCTGGGAGCCCCTGCTCTACAGGACTTCAAATCTCATCATTCCTGTACGTTAGTCTATGCTATTAATTTTTACGTCTATTTATTCAATTAACAGTTACTGTGGTTTGGTTACGTGTGTAGTATTGGAGAAGAACGGCTACCACGACACATATGGGAAGACAATAGCCAGGGATCCAGATCTCCAGGACGACTTATAGTTTGCTGGGAGGACAACATTAGACAATCACTGAAGGACCGAGGACTGGACTGGAAGCAGTTTACATGATAACATGGCGCTCTCTCTGGCTAACCTCTACACCCTAAGGTGGAAAAGGTTTGTGTCGTTTGGTTTTAAGGACCATCTTCACTGCACACGGGCAACTCCATCAGTGCTCCGATCTCCTCCCTTAGATCTCAAGGAGGATATCAGCACAGTGCACGAACTCCAAAGCACAGGCGAGAATCCCAAATGTGTGTATTTAGGAATCATACATTCTATAAATATTTTTTGTATCGGATAGGTTTTCCTAATTTTGTAAATTCTGCTAGGGCAAGGGCCGTAAGGCTTACTCTTTACGATTTCCAATTGCCAGGGAATTTTTAACGTGTGCAACTTGCACTCAGAACCTACTATTTGTTCGTCCTTATCCGAGAAGGCTAGCTACGTCTACTGATACCCAAGCTAAAGTTATTTGCATTCCTCCAGATTTGCATCTGTCTCCTGATGAATTGTCTGTCTTGAGCAAAGGTCTTAAGTTTGTTCCTCTTCGTTCTAATTTTGACAAATATTCTCTGCTTCAGGATGTTCACAGCTTCCATCGCCGCATGCGTCTCAAATATTACCATCGTAATGGTAATGATTCTACCAGGGTTTCTGATACTGATGATATCTTTCGTCGTTTCGGCAAACGTAAACTAGACTGGACTCCAGCTCCAGGAGCTTCTCGTGCTCTGGATTTATATATTGCCAATACTTTACATGACATTGACCAGCTCAATCTACGCCGTCTTCGTCGATCTAACCTCACGTCTTCTGAATGGCGGGCATTGTCACGCCTTAAAAACCGTGATGATATTGTTATCAAGCCGGCTGACAAAGGTGGTGCTGTGGTTGTTTGGCGTAAGGACTTATACATTCACGAAGGAGTTACGCAGCTAGGTAACACCACCTTTTACTCACCTTGTTCTGGTGATGCTACAGTCCGGAATAATCATACTGTTTATGAGACTATCCGGGGCCTTGTCCATGATGATCATCTCCCTTCTGGTGCTTTATCTCTCCATATTTTTGATAGTAGTCTTGGTAAGCCTTCCTTCTATATGCTTCCTAAGGTGCATAAAATTGCTAACCCTGGTAGGCCTATTGTTTCAGCCTGCTCTTGTCCCACTGAACGTATTTCTGAATTCCTTGATAGTATTTTCCAGCCTTTGGTCGCCACTCTGCCTTCTTATTTGAAAGACACTACTCATGCTATCACTACCTTTGATTCTATCAGATTCACGCCTGATCGTACTTACCGTCTTTTCCTTCTAGATGTTTGTTCCCTTTATACTTCTATTCCACATGCTGATGGTCTTAAGGCACTCCAATTTTTTCTCGACCAGCGTACTGATCTTACTATAAGTACAGGTCCGCTTCTTCGCCTTGCTGAGTTGGTTCTTAATCTCAACTCTTTTGAGTTTAATGGCCAATTCCTTAACCAAATCAGTGGCGTTGCTATGGGGACTAAGATGGGCCCTAGTTACGCTTGCCTTTTTATGGGCCACTTTGAATATTTGGTCTTTCAAAATTATGATGGGCCAATACCCGAGTTTTACCGCCGCTACATTGATGATGGTATTGGCATTACTTACATGTCTGAGGTAGACCTCCGTCGATTTATCGACTATGTTGGTAATTTCAATCCTGCCATCAAATTCACTTCTGAAATTTCTACGACCTCAGTGAACTTCCTTGACATCACTGTGACTATTAGCACTATTGGTCTTAAAACGTCTGTCTATTATAAGGCTACTGACGCTCATGGTTTCCTTCTTTATACTTCATCGCATCCTCTTAGCTGTAAAAATTCCATTCCCTTTTCTCAACTTCTTCGCTTGCGTCGGTTATGTCACGATGACGATGATTTTCATCAGCGAGCTCAAGAGATGCTTGAGTTCTTTCGCCGACGTCTTTATCCAGAACATGTGTTATCTGATGCCCTTAATCGTATCACACGCGTCACTCGTCAGACGGCACTCACTACTAAACCTTCTGTCCAATCTGACAGACTCAAACTGGTTCTAACTTTCCATCCTCACTGCCTGGCGGTAAAGAGAATTCTGTTTCGACATCTGCCTATTCTCAACTCTGATCCTGATACCAAAGAGTTATTTCGTGATACACCTTTGGTAGCTTATCGTAAGGATAGGAATTTTAGGGATATTCTTGTACACAGTCGCTTGCGACATTCTAGCCCATCTTACTTTGGTACTAAACCGTGCCAACGCCGGATATGCAAGACCTGTCCGTTTGTACTCCAAGCTCAGACAGTCACTTTTCCTAAAGGAATATTTATTATTAGAGAGTCTTTTACGTGCGAATCCAGAAACCTGATTTATGCTATCATCTGCAAGAGATGTGGCATGACCTATATTGGTGAAACTGGTAGACGTTTGGCAGACAGGTTTCGTGAGCACTTGAATGACATCTATCAGGACAAACATTTACCGGTGGACCTTCATTTCAATAGACCGGACCATTCAGGTAATTCCGATATACATGTCACTGCCCTGCGTTCATGTGCCGGTAATGACAAGACTCGCTTTTCGTTGGAGAACCGCCTTATTTTTAAAATGGGCGTTCTAGCTCCCGGCGGTTTAAATATACAACATCATTTTGCATAAATTCTGGTAGCTTTTCTCTTTTTCATTCTTTATTCGTTGTCTTTATGATCTATCTCTTTGTGTTTTTGCTTTGGTTCGTTTCGTATCTTTTTATATCTCTTGTTTTGTCGCTATCGCACGTCACTTCCTTGCGTATCCTGTGACAAGAGACTACCGCTTTCTTCCACGGATTATTTGCATCGAGCTAAGCTAACTTTAACTAGTTCCACAGTTTTGTTTATTCTTCTTTTTTTCGTTTCGTTGGATTATTTACTTTCTTGTTTCAGTATTTCTTTTCTTTTAGATTTTACGATCGCCCATTTGTTGTTTGTTTCTCATCATCGTATAGTTTTGTAGTACCTATATGTAATTTTTGTCTTTGTCACCTGTTTGTGGCTGACGAAGGGTAAAACCCGAAACGTCCCTTGTCTCATGTGAACTGTTATTAGTAAAACTGATTAAATACCGTTTTATTAGTTTATAAACTTATATACCCAGGGGATCATCGGGAGTATGACATTATTAGGACCCAGTGGTTCTGAAAAAATTCCATCATAACCGAACCCTATACCTTTATAATTCGAGGCGGACGCCATACTTCTTAGTCACTTTGGCCCCCAGGGTAGAAGAGAAAATACTAAGTAAGAACATGTGTTTAAAAGAATGTTGAAGTGCACTATTTGGCACTGATGTCACTTTTCGGTGCACACACCTGCGAGTGAAACCACCTAATGTGGTAAATTATAGTACCATTGAAAGTGGCAGAGCATATAAGTGTTCACTACTTTAAGATGTGCATCAAACTCCAAATTATTTAATGTCTTTTAACTCTAAACATAAAACACACATAAAATTTTAACAATATAAAAATGTACTAATAAAAATAAGTCATTTGTTTATGCCTTTTATAATATTTTCTAAAAAATTAATAAAGTTGAAAAAGTAATTTAAAAAAAAAACGTTATTTATTCTGAAATTTGTTAATGATTACATTGTTTCCCTTTGAAAGTAAATAGGATGCTTTCCCCTAACATCTGTGTCTATGCTTCTTAAAGTATCACATGGTTAAGTTTTTTGTTTTTCTTTTTGTTTCACTTATTTCTGAGATTCCACATCCGGTCAAAACATGACAAGAGTTGTGATATTTCGGTTATAAGCTGGGTATATTGTGTGCATTTTTATTACATTTTGCTGTGTTGTTATTTCTGTCCTTTTTATTTAATTATGTGAGGGGAGGGACTTTTATATTAGCCATGAAAAGTATTTCTGTGAAGGGCCGCTAGCTGTCTGTCTGACCGTCACGTCGTAAGGTTTATTCGAGTGTTTTTGCTTGTTCAATCCATTTACTTATATATTTATATTTTTTAAAGTGTAATGATTTTACCTCTATATCTATTATTGCTAGTGTGCCGACGTGTCGTTAAAAGTACTACTAGCTGAAATGAAGATCCATGTGTGTTTTTTGTTTCCTCTTGTGTCTACCGATAGTGTGTTCTTCCTTAACTCCAGCTGATTTATGACTTTATGAATAATGATTTAACGTATGGTGTCTAAAATTGCAAAAAGTAATTATCCCTTTGGATTGGTTATTGTTTCACTGTGTTGTTCTATTTGATTTGTCAACGATAAACTGTCTGTCTTGTTCTACGATTTTGGTTCGTTCTCGGTGGAATGTCTCCTTTGTGTTTCTGTCCGTAGCTATATAACTGTAATTTCTGTAGTCAGTTGTCGGAGTTGGGGTTTGATGTGTAGTTTCTGCTTACTTGAAATCGTATTTGTAGTCAAACAATTTATTGTTTTAGGTAATTGTTTCAACAATCCTTCTCATACCACTATGACATATATTAATAATCTCAAAAAACCTATGTGACAGCTGTTGAGGATTGTTTTTTGCTGCAGCATGAAGCGGTCCTCAAATGAATATATATATTGTCGACCGATGTCAAGGATTGGTGTGTATGGTGCAGGCATTTGGATTTTGGCGCGGATCCGGATGGCTGCACCATGGAAAATTCAACTAAATATACATTAGCGACATAGTATGCATATCTCTATGCATGACGCGTAGGACATAGAAACGTCATTCGATTTGTGGGCTTTGACCCTGATGGCAGTGTTTGAAATGTGTGGCCCAGCCACTATGGATTGTGTGGCCTAGCCGCTATATATATTGTGTGGTATAAACCACTTTGGAAAGTGTGACATAGTCACTGTATTCATATGTGTAGTTCATAAGCTAAATGGAGGATTATATTCGTGGATAAAACGTAAGTCGTGCAGTCTTAACGCAGTTTAATTAATATATATATGGCAGATTAGCTGGCGTTGTATGCCAAATGAAAGGAACTGACCGTTACTTATAAAGATAGCATTATTGAATATGCAATCTTCGTGAATGAAATGAACTCTTGCAAAGGTACATAGACTATTGTGTTGACCCATGTCTTTACTGTACGTGCTGACTTATCATGGAAGAAAGATTATTAATTAAATGTTAAAGTCGTCAAACGCTGGTGTTACTTCATTGACATATTCCAATTCAATTATAAACTGTTAGACGTAACTATAATGACCAGTGACTTTAAGGCCCGTCACACAGCCTCACACGGGTAATAAGGAATTAATGCAAGAGTATAATCAAGTCAGTAAGATATATGGATTTTAATACGAAGCAGGGTCAGGGACTAACACATCCCAGGGGTTAACCTTGCTAAGATCGATACTGGAGCACGAATACGAAATCTGGTAAAATGGATCAACGAACCCAAGGACTGGAACTGGTAATATCAGAGACATAGAGCCGTTACATATCAATATCAATCCTCAACATACTGGTGTCAGCAATATACAGAGCCTTACGTCTGATATCTTTAAAACCAGCCCATAACATCTGGTATCATAAGACCAGACAGAGCGCCCCGCAACATCTGGTGTCAGAAAGTGTTCGGATTTCGTGGATGCTACCATTCCCCCCTCAAGTATCGAAGTAAAATCAAACCAACGATAGTACTTTCGACGTGAATATTCATTCATGACAAACCGGCAACGCTAATGAGCATGTCAAGATCTGACGTCACTGTATCGATGCCGTCATTTCAAGCAGACAACACGTTCTGAAAGAATCCTGTCTTCAACAAACCAGAGGCTGAACCATTTGAAGGGAACCGTCTTCGTCAACTACCTGAAGCTGAACTATTAGAGAAGCACATCTTCATCAAAGACATAAAAAGCCGCAACGCAGATCGGTATTCGAAGATCGCTCCATTACTGTCAAACCGTCGTGTTCAAGTTCAAGGTCTACTATCAACGGACATCAGCTGCTGACTGGTCTTGTGTGTAACTGAAGCGTGGATTTACATCCTTGCATGTATTTCTCAGGACAAAAGGTACAGATATTAAGGATAAGTTCTTAATTTTATTGAAGCGCTTGAGCATTTTTGTACTGTCCATGAACTAACCTTGGTCTGCAGTCTATCGTTGATTTGCTTACTTTCTTACTAATCATTTGTGTTTTCCCCTTCTATATTTCTTCGTATATTTGTAAATCAGTGGGAAGGTTGGATAAGGGCTTATTATTACTTGTGAGTTCCTTCGGAAAACTCAAGTAATTATAACGACTTTTAGGTTTAATGCTCGTATTTGCTGACTGAAGATCTAACTTATAGTTAAGGTATAAACTGACTGAAGCTTCAGTTCGCAATACAACCATATTTCTATGTACTTAGCTGTTACATCACGTAAATACGTCATCTTAATTTGCATAGCCTAATTTCAGTATTGTTTACAATCGTTTTCGTTCGTTATCTGCAACTCCTCTACTAACTGTTATTTGAAGACGACTAGTCTTGCTAATTCTTTGTAATGTTATTTATCTACTTTCTTTGCTACTGATTACTACGTCTGTGTCTATCTGATTTACTTTATATTCGTAAAGTATTGTCGAGTAACTGTAAATATCATTTCATTGTATTTCATTGCTTGTTCTTTCCATTGTCGACTGTCTATTGTCACTTGTACTCGTCGTGTGGTGTTATTGATTGACATATGTACATAACCTATTGAGTTCTATATATTCCAGGACATATTAGATACTATTGGATGGTAATTGTAAACCTATACCCATGTCTTGGGTTCTAGATTTCACGAGGAAGATTTCAGGACGTGTGTCAGTGAAATTCGTTATATGGACACCAAGGTTAGTGTAATATAGTTTGTACCTTATCATTATTATATCTTAACTTCAGTCAGATAATATATACATATTTTACATCAATATAACACTGTAAATACCATTCACGTTTATTATAATATTATATTTCATACTCATAAGTACAGGTTCCAAGAAACACCATGCAGAGAATTATTATATTTATAAGATTGCACAGTTTCCAGACACTATAACGAAGTAAATACAAGACACTTTTATTTTGCCTCTTACATTACCTGTTAACCGTGCAGTAAACACCGCGCAGCCATTCCTTATAGTGATAAGATTTCACATACAAGACACACGACAGGCGTAACATAGTTTACGGGGTACTTACAAAGGGTTTGTTATTTTTATCCATCGCAGTGGTAGAGACAGGGACCATAACTCAGCCTTCGTTTTATTACCCTGTTGGCGTTAATCACGGGAGAAGTGCTTTAGAGTAGCGCCGACCAGAGATACTGCGACGACACGCATCTCACATGTAATTAACGGCAACGAACCTACCCATACTCCACAGGGGGTCACAAAGGAATTTGCCAGGCGGTGCAGGAGCTTTCTATCATCGACCACTGTTGCTGTCATCTTTGATGGAGTTTCAAACGTCGATTTATTGGTTGTATGTTTTTCACCCTGGTCAAAGTTGGGGAACTATGTCTTAACTTTGCTGTGTCAGGTTGATTAGGGGGTGTAGCAAAATCTGCGAGAATAAACGCTCAATTCAATAAGATTTAGGCATAAAACGATAATAAATACATTAGCCCGCATGTGTCTGACGGTTGGCATCTTCGACGCCAGCAGCGCTGCTTTTTGTACAGTGCTAAGCCTATAGAACGATTTCACGGTAAAAGTCTGACCCGCTTTTAGTTTCGTTTTCGAGAAGCACTACTAAAATTTAACATTTGCCTGATCTGCTGAATACACTTTGTAGTCTAGCCTTATAATTAACGATTTCTGAATTAACGCTTTCTGTCAACTTTAACGAAAAATTTAGTAGTAATCCTTACATTGGTTTGGTAGTATTACACGATACATTACTAATTATTAACGCCAATTCTTAACCCCCCCGCGGAAGCGTGCCGCAAAAAAACCAACTATTTTCTGAATTTCTGACGTAACTTTCTGTCAAAATACTTTAACGAAAAATTTGACGAGTAACTATGAAAAAAATTGAAAAGTTAAACCATTATGAAGTTCCCTATAAAAAATTATATGGTAGTATGACGTAGAGTTAGCTGAACAAGAATGTACTTTAAATAATAATTGTATTCAGATACGCTGAGAAACAGCTTCGTTAATTCTAAACTTAAATAAAGAATAAATTCACAGTCTGTACAGTTCGGAGGAAGCTGAGGCCATTTCTTCACAAAGTCAGCGTCATTTGTTTATATATTTCTTGATTGTGGTAAGGATATTTTATGAAATTTAATATGTTTGGTCCAACTACAAAGTTAGATACTGCTATTGGGAAAAAGTGAAGGACATGCCGGGAGCAGACATTGTTGAGTCCTCACATTAAACGGTATCTAACTGATGTATGTTGTCATGATTATAGTGTCATATTATTATATTAGAATATATTAGTAAGCCTATGTGTTCAATGAACACTGTTTAACATGCCTGAAGGAAATATATTTGAAAAGAAAAGAAGAGAATATCATATCGAAGGAAATGTGGTTACTCCACATTATTGTATTGAAGAAAAGTATGTGAACGTACATTGGCGTATCTGCTATAAGGCCCTGAGGTGTGGTCACATCAGGTTGGAGTACTGTTCAATTCGGGGCGAGTGCACTTGTAAGGCACCCGAGGCTGACCCCATACCCACGTAGGAAATTAAGTGTTAGAATAAGTGATCAGATGTAAAAGGCCAGGGTGTCCTTTTGTTGCAGAGGGTCTATGTTCCTGTTGCCGGCTGGCGACAGGAAACCTGCTGATTACTAATAAACGCAAACCAGTCTCCAACCAGTCTTATATGCTGTCGAAGATAACAGTAGGAGCTTTGGCGAGTGGTGAAATTGAAACTTTCGGCAACTACACATTGAAATATCTTTCAACAAGGACTCCCAGGTGATGAGTTAGACATCTGGGGCATCTCTGACAGTTTCTTGTGTTTCAAAACAATACACAGGACGTTTATGGGGGTAGGATGAAACCACAGCCCTCATATACAGTGACTCTCCCTTTATATGAATAAAGTGAATTCTTTTAATATTTCCTACAGGAAAGACATATATATATATAAATACATAATAACTTTTTAGTTATTGGGCAAATTGTCCCAAAATTTTAATTGTTCTTTTCTGTAAACTATCTTGTCCTTATTTTCAAAGACCTGTCCACAAGCTATGAATGGACAGACAAAATAAATTGTAAAGAAGATTTGTTTCAAAGAAAAACTTAACTGCTGGTTTTATTATCTTCTTTATAGAAACTTAAAGTGTTTGACTGTTGTGTACCATTATTACATTTCTCCCCTAGACACTAGGTACACCATACACCATACACTAGAGCCAGAACAGTGACCGTGTGAGACGTAGGGAGGTAGCGTTATATTCCCTGCACATAATTCATCATCATCATTTATAGAGTCAGGGGCCTACATGTGCTTGACCTCACACGGTTAAAGCAGACACCTTTTCATTCTTTTAGGATACCATCATAACCTCCCCAGCAAAATCAACTTCGCTACAAGGGGTTATCTCCCTTTTTCGTTCATTGCTGTGTTTGACCTTTAGGGTCAAAGGTAAACAGTTCTGGGCGATGTGCCATGCGCCTTTGGAGAGCGCAAAATTAGACTTCCGTCAGGTAGAGTTGCGATCTGGCTTCTGTAGGACGTGAATGTCCGTTGTGTTCTGGGGAAGGTAAATCTTCGAAGTGACTGCGTTGGCAGTTTTCCCCATTTATTTACTGTACGTCAGGAATGACGACAGTGTTATTTCTTGTTTTCTGAGGATTCGTTTCAAGGTAACACCGACTTTTTCACTACTATGCATTCGGTTGCAGAATTTGTTAAAGGATTACCTAGCCGTGAGAACAGCTCACCGTTCCTGTAAAGCAGAACTTATATTTGGTGCTCAAGGTAGCTATTTAAGACTATTCGTCTTCATATGATCAGAAGTCCAGTGACGAAGTTATATATAGTGGAAACCGCAGGTTGGCGGTATACTTATACAAACATTATAGCAGGGTTTAAGCAACCTGCTTAATGAAGAATACACAGCTGACGTCATATCGAGGTCTGTGTAATGGCCACTATTCTACCGCATGAAAAGAGGTAACTGGCGTGTTATGCCAAGTTGAACGACGGCCCTGGTAATAAGATTACATAAGTTAAGGGCTCGTCTTCTGTATGACGGAGTTATTCATGTATCTGACGCGTTCAGTCAGGGATACCAAAACGGCATTATAAACTGTACATTAAAGAACATACCACTATTGACATGCCCACATATTTGTATGTTCCCCAGAATTAGAATGCCTGATATGTACCAAGAGATTTCAATTAACATGATGTACATGAACCTGTTTACATTGACTGTTCCTATGTGATACTACTGTTAGTGCTGTGAATAAATGTATGAACTGTCACCAGTAGTTCCAACCATCATTGGCTTCAGTACGAGTGTGACTGGGTGTATTGTGTAACCATATATGAGCCTAAACGCATTCGCGTCTCTACACACCCATGTCTCATCATCCTCATTATCGTACAAGAACCATATATGCTGTCAGCGTGAGTGACCCAGATCTTCAACTACACATCAACATTTGCATCACGCCTAAAAAAAGCCAACTAACATTTCTGGTGGCCATTACATTTCTGGCCTTAACATTCCTGGTAGACCTGTTTCGTGGGCTTTTCGGCTTCAATTTTGGGTTATGCTACAGATTGGAACGATCTAGGTTGACAGCTATAAATAACACACACCCGTAGTACTCTACATTTCCAAGTTTTGGCTACACAGGACAGTAGAAATAGGTCATTGACTGTTGACCCACATAAACAGTGTTAGCATCTACGTGATAATGCTACATGAACCACAGTTGGTACAAGTACTGGAGTTGGCATCTAGGCAATATTGTTACGTGGACCACAGCTGCACACAAGTCACGTTTTTTTTGTAAACAGTACCGCTGGTTGTTTACACGTTACAGTCAACAGACTCTTCAACTTCTGAGCGTTCAAATCACGTAGTTCGAGGTCAAGTGTTTGTGTAAACAGTACCGTCTACGAACGTTTCAATATTGGGCCTCAAGTCTCAACTATTCATCGAGAAGGTCATAGTGACTTTATGTTCCTGGAGACCACTACATGTTATTGTGGATCTAACAATCATTGCGCGCTTGAAATTGTACTCCCGTGTTGAAAAAAGAGCAAGAGAGTTACTATACTGTTATTTGTAACTAAACTTTATTTGCAACACATTCCATTGATGATATTTATGATACTTGTAATATTGTGGTGCTTTTTTCTGGTGTTTTCAGCAGGCTGGTTGGGTAAGGAGACTCCGATAGAAAATACCACGTGATAGAGGTTCTATCGTGAGCGTTTTCTGTAGAATTATGCATATTTCTTCAGTGGAAATTGCGAGCAACCTGTGTTGCTACTTTTCAGTTTTTTTCTTAACTGTGACGAGATGTGTTAGTGTTGTTTTCGTTATTTTTTCAATTCTTTGATTTACGATTTGTTTTGTTTGTATCTGTTCGTCTCTCCTTACTTTCATTTATTTCTATACACCTTTTTTGTTTAAAACAGTGTTGTCATCTGTCTTGTTTACTTTTCGCAGTCATCATTACACATTTTTGTAACATTTTCCTTAGTTTTGCTGTATTGTTTATTTGACTTGTGGGAACGTTTTCGGTTGTTGTTCTGTATCTTTGTCCTTGTATTTATTATTGTCATACACAGTCTACATACATATACTTGGTCATGTATTATTATTATTATTAATATGATACACTCTTCAGATAGAGATTATTGATTGAATATTATTATAAAGAAACAAGGTAACCATACAAGGTCTTTGACTAAGACTTGTCTCTCAAAGAGAGTGAAATAAACTGAACTGAATATACAAGTCTAATATTGAAGACTTGTCTCCCATTGAAGTGGGATAAGGTAATTTATTTAATTTTTCAGGTTACTGATCTCATTAGACAGAATGTCTACACTGGAATACTTCATTGGACAAGGGAAATCCCTTGGCAAGTCTGGTAAAGAATTAGAAGAATTCGCGACTGCTCAATTCGCCATGGTATTAAAGTCAGAAGAAAAGAGACAAAAAGAGGAAAATAAATTGAAAGCAGAAGCTGAACAAAAGAAAGCAGAAGCTGGGCAAAAGAAGATAGATGCTGAGAATTAAAGATTGCAGATGCAAGCTGATTAAAAAAAGATAGATGCGGAGAATTTACGGTTGCAAATGCAAGCTGATGAAAGAAAATTCCAGTTGGAAATGGAAAAACAAAAAAATGAAGCTGCTGCAGAGGAGAGAAAACTTCAAGCTGAGGAGAGAAAACTTCAGGCTGCTGCAGAGGAAAGAAAACCTCAAGCTGCTGCAGAGGAAAGAAAACTTCAAGCTGCTGCAGAGGAGAGAAAACTTCAAGCTGAGGAAAGAAAACTTCACGCTGCTGCAGAGGAAAGAAAACTTCAAGCTGCTGCAGAGGAAAGAAAACTTCAAGCTGAAGAAAAAAGATTAGACAGAGAAGCCGAGGAGAGAAAGGAAAAAGCAAAGATGAAACATAATGAAAAACTTTTAGCTTTGGAGTTAGAGAAATTGAAAGTGACAAATATGGGTGCTCATTAAGCAACTTCGGGTACGACAAAGGAGTTTGCTAGTAGGATCAAATTACCTCGATTCAATCCTTTAAAAGACGACATATCGGATTATCTGGATAGATTTCAATTTTTATGCGATACGCATAAGATAAAAAAGGAAAAATATGTCGAACAACTGATGCAATTTTTTACAGGTGAAACAGTGACTACTCTTATGACAATAGAAGAACATAACAGAACTGATTATGATGTTGTCAGAGCAGCATTACTAAAAAAATATCAACTAAAAGAAGAAGATTATCGTCTTCGTTTTAGGACAATGTTGCCAGAAAGCGGAGTAGATTTCTCTGATTTTATTACAAAGATACGTCGTACATTTACACGATGGATTGAGTTGTCTCAAACTGAGAAAACATATGACGGTCTAATGGACTTATTACTTAGAGACAAAGTTTTGTAATCTGTTAATGATTCTTTCCTTGCATTTCTTCGTGAGCGTAAGCCCAAAAATAAAAAGACATGGATGAATACTGTTGCCAGTACGCCACCGCGCATCCCCATGCTACAGTTAGCAATTCTAAAGTGAAAGAAGGGTTGCCAGTCGCTTCGGCAGCACCATATGGCCCTAATTTCAATAAGAAATTTCAGGGTGCTCAACAAAACTGGAATAGGAAAAGTAATCAGAATTACACTCATAAGCATATTAATCCAACATATGAAGGTTCTTCTTTTAAGAACTGGAGACGAGATGGTAGTTCTCGTAATTTTGGTGGTAATAATTTTAGACACTGTCGCAAAGGTTATCACAATAAAAACTATCCGAGCTTTTCTTCTCGGGATAACCATTCTCGACGTCAAGAATAAGACGATGGTGAATATACAAACCGGGATTCAAACCGGAATGATAATTACAATAGACAATATGATAACAATTACAGCGGAAATGATAATTGCGGTAGACCTAGGTATAACAAAAGAAAAGCTTACCAACAGGCAAACTCTGCACAACAAGAGTTTAATGGAGCCTGTAATCAAGTAAATGATAGTGGGAACTCTAATGCTAACACTGGTTGTGCTTTCGATTTTGGGAGAGCAACTGAATGCCCCCAATGCGCAACATTGTTCGAGCCATCGTCTGTATCTACCTTAATTTGTGGTCACCCTCTTCCTGCTCTTCATGCTACAGTTGCGCATGATGGGAGAGGATCTCTCATCCTGCATAAAGGTCTAGTGAATGATAGTCCAGTCTCAGTGCTTTTTGATTCTGGATGTACTACTGTCGGGGTTAGACAGTCTCTAATAGATAACCGCTGTTACACGGGAAAGGTGGTCAAATGTGTTACATTTGGGGGTACCATGGAAAAATATCCTACTGCTGTCATTAGCATTGATACTCCCTTCTTTACAGGAGATGTACACGCATGTTTTCTTCCTAATCCTATTTCGGATCTTATAATCGGTCGTATTCATGGGGTTAAGGAATGCACCCCGCAACAAATTTCTATTTGGGAGGAACAAAATATCCAAACGGTCAATGCAGTGGTAACAAGAGCCCAAGCTCTTATCCCTCCAACTTCATCTGATGATAGTAATAGAGTTGATAGCCAAGACGATAACTTGGTGATTTCGCATGACACGTTTGTTAAACGACAAGAAGAGGATCCTTCTTTAAAGAAATTCTTCCTTCTCGCAAAAAAAGGTGATCCTAATCAGAATACGAATCACAGATCGTATATCACTATGAAGAATAGTATATTGGTACGAATGGTACAACACTCGGACAAGTCTATGCATTCGCAAATTCTTGTTCCTAAGTGTATGAGAGCCTTAATTCTTCAACATGCACACGATTCTCAGTGTGCTGGACATATGGGTTTTTCCAGAACTAAGACTAGAGTCCTTGCGTCCTTCTTTTGGCCATTCGTGAACAAAGACATACGTATTTATTGCCGATCTTACAAAATTTGTCAAGAGGTCAAGTCTAGAGGTCCACGACATGCTGCACCTATTCCGGCAGCAGATATTCCTATTCGGCCGTTTCAGAAAATGGCAATAGACATTATTGGTCCGTTTAAGATTAAGTCAGCCAGAGGACATCAATTTATCATTACTTGCGTTAACATGTGCACGCGTTGGCCAGAGGCTTTTCCTCTTAAAAGCATATCAACTTTCGATATCGCAGATGCTCTTTGGCTCATATTTTCTCGTCTGTGATTCCCCAGAGAAATACAATCAGACCACGGCACTCAATTAATAACGGACACTATGTCTCAGGTAATGGCTACTCTGGACATTAAAAGGTCTCTCAGTAGTATCTATCATCCAATGGATTTGTTGAACGTCTTAATAGGGCACTAAAGATCTTACTTGGCAAGATAACGGAGGATCATCCTGATGATTGGGACAGGGTCCTACCTGCAGCTCTCTTTGCTTATAGAGAGGTTCCCAACGAGCATACAGGATTTTCTCCTTTTGAACTTGTCTTTGGCGCGCAACCGCGCGGTTCTATGTCCTTGCTACACGATCTGATCACTGCCGATAATATTGACGATGATACACAATCGTCATATGAATATGTCATTGCTCTTAGGGAAAAAATTATCGAATCATGCAGGTTAGCTACTTCATCATCAGAATTTGCTAAAGAAAAGGCTAGGCGATTCGCTAATAAGAAAAGACGCCTACGTCAACTTTGTCTTGGAGACAAAGCGTTTGTCTTACTTCCCATGAGGCAAAACAGACTTCTCATTTCTTGGAAAGGTCCATACACTATAGTCTCTAACATTTCGGATGTCGACTATATTGTCGATGTTGATGGAAGGCATAAAACCTTTCATATAAATATGCTTACGGAATTTATTGAACGACCAGACTATTTACAGCCTATTTTCCAGGCGACGGACGATTGTTCAGTCCAACATGGTCATATCTCATCCCTGTCCGTTATACAGGATGAGGAAACTACTTTTTCTGATGTTAACTTACATCTTCCCATGATTCCACTTCATTCTACGGAATAATGGAAAAACGTTACCGTCTCTTCGAACTTGTCTTTTGAGGAACAGCTTCAAGTATCTTCTACGCTACAATCATTTCAGGATGTCCTTACCGATATTCCTGGACACACACATGTCATTGAACATGACATCATATTTACTGATCGTAATCCAATCAGAGTAAGACCATACCCTATACCTATTCATTTTGATGCACAAGTCGAGAAATAATTGGATGAAATGATTCAATTGAAAATAATTGAGCCATCCACTTCAGCTTATTCTTCGTCGATGGTTATTGTTCGAAAGAAAGACAATAACATACGTCTTTGCGTTGATTATCGCAAATTAAATCAAGTTACGAAGTTCGATGCTGAACCTATGCCTTTAGTAGATGATCTACTTATTAGACTTTCTAAAGCTAAATTCTTTACTAAACTAGACTTATCGAAAGGTTACTGGCACGTCCCTTTGACGGAACACGCCAAACCTCTCACTGCTTTTTCAACACCTAGGGGTTTATTTCAGTGGAACTTTATGCCTTTCGGGCTTATGAACGCCCCAGCAACTTTCGTGCGCATGATGCGACGAATTCTATCGTATCGTGCAGATGTCATCGCATATTTAGACGACATCTGTCTGTTTAGTGATACTTGGGAAGAACACTATTTGGGTTTAAATGAATTACTATCTACTCTACGTGAGCATACTTTGACTGCAAAACCCTCTAAAGATTTTGTTGGGTTTAATGAAATTTCTTTCCTAGGTCATCGGATTGGTCGTGGTCTGTTAAAGACAGAGGACTAAAACATTTCTAAGATATTAAATATCTCAGTCCCAAAGACAAAAAAGCAAGTACGCAGTCTTTTGGGATTAATACAATTCTATGGACGATTCATATATAATCTATCCTCCATTATGGCACCACTTTCAACGTTGTTAAAAGAGGTTTTTCTAATATTGTGCGTTGGTCCCAAGAATGCCAATCGTCATTGGATCAGGTTAAGAATTTGTTCTCATCTCATCCTATCTTAAGACTACCAACGATTGATAAGACTTTTGTCCTTGGTAGTGATGCCTCTTCCACTGGGATTGGGGCGGCACTAATGCAGGAGTATTCAGGAACTCTGCATCCTGTAATGTATATCTCTAGGAAGCTGAATGCGGCAGAAAGGAATTACTCGGTTTTAGACCGTGAATTGTTGGCCATGGTTTGTTCCATTCTTAAGCTACAAAGGTTCCTTCTGGGCACGCATTTTATTATGGAAACCGACCAAAAAGCTCTTACAACTATGCAAAGTAAGGATTTGAAAATATCGAGATCTACTCGTTATGCTATTGCTCTTCAACCTTTCCATTTTACGGTGCGAGCTATCCGTGGTTCGGATAATGTGATGGCAAACGTATTGTCTAGATGCCCACATGATTCCATTTGAATCTTATGTCCTAGATTTCCTGATACACTTCCAGACTTATGTCTGTTCTTAATATCATAATATATATTAACACAATTGTTTCACTAGTTGGATGATGTATAATGACTTTAACAAATTTGGTTATGTCCATCCATGATATATATCCATTAGATATGTTGATGGTATAGTATTGTAGTTCATGATATTTGTATATTGCTATAATTATAGTATTTGACAATTTTTGATATCTATGATTGGTATTGCCAGCAACGTAGGTTTCTTTAATGGTACCTCCCGAGTTTGTTTTGCTTAGAGGAAATATTTTCTCTTGTGATGGGGGATGATTTTTACTCTCTCCAGACGCTTTATTTATGCGTCTATTGTACCTCATATTAGGTTCATTCTTTCGTGGGCACATAATTGATGCTTGGGCTATCTTGCTCATGGATATATTTTAAAAAAATGTGTCATTTTTTTACAGGGGAGGGGGGTGTGCAGTAATATGTTTCTGTCATCTTTGATGGAGTTTCAAACGTCGATTTATTGATTGTATGTTTTTCACACTGGTCAAAGTTGAGGAACTATGTCTTAACTTTGCTGTGTCAGGTTGACTATGGGTTATCTCCCTTTTTGGTTCAGTCATTGTGTTTGACCTTTAGGGTCAAGGGTAAACAGTTCTGGGCGATGTGCCATGCGCCGTTGGAGAGCGCAAAATTAGACTTCCGTCAGGTAGAGTTGCGATCTGGCTTCTGTAGGACGTGAATGCCCGTTGTGTTCTGGGGAAGGAAAATCTTCAAAGTGACTGTGTTGGCAGTTTTCCCCAGTGATTTACTGTACGTCAGGAATGATGACAGTGTTATTTCTTGTGTTCTGAGGATTCGTTTCAATGTAACACCGACTTTTTCACTACTATGCATTCAGTTGCAGAATTTGTTAAATGATTACCTAGCCGTGAGAACAGCTCACCGTTCCTGTAATGCAGAACTTATATGTGGTGCTTAAGGTAGCTATTTAAGACTATTCGTCTTCATATGATCAGAAGTCCAGTGACGAAGTTATATATAGTGGAAACCGCAGGTTGGCGGTATACTTATACAAACATTATAGCACGGTTTAAGCAACCTGCTTTATGAAGAATACACAGCTGACGTCATATCGAGGTCTGTGTAATGGCCACTATTCTACCGCATGAAAAGAGGTAACTGGCGTGTTATGCTAAGTTGAACGACGGCTCTGGTAATAGGATTACATGAGTTAAGGGCTCGTCTTCTGTATGACGCAGTTATTCAGGTATCTGACGCGTTCAGTCAGGGATATTAAAGCGGCATTATGAACTTTACTTTAAAGAACATACCACTATTGACATGCCCACATATTTGTATGTTCCCCAGAATTAGAATGCCTGATATGTACCAAGCGATTTCAATTAACATGATGTACATGAACCTGTTTACATTGACTGTTCCTGTGTGATACTACTGTTAGTGCTGTGAATAAATGTATGAACTGTCACCAGTAGTTTCAACCATCATTGGCTTCAGTACGAGTGTGACTGGGTGTATTGTGTAACCATATATGAGCCTAAACGCATTCGCGTCTCTACACACCCATGTCTCATCATCCTCATCATCGTACAAGAACCATATATGCTGTCAGCGTGAGTGACCCAGATCTTCAACTACACATAAACATTTGCATCACGCCTAAAAAAAGCCAACTAACATTTCTGGTGGCCATTACATTTCTGGCCTTAACAACCACCCACACAGAAAAGTAAGCAGACAATACCCAGAAGGATTGCTGCATTACTAAGAGCTGTCCACGTAAATTTAATGATCAGAAGGAACAGAAGCAAACGGACGATTGTTACAACAAGTGCCTTTGAGTAATCGTGATCAGAAATGGCAAGAGCAGACGGACGATCTTGTAAACCCAGTGCCTACAACATTTATCGAAATCCTAAATTATTTGCAGTAATGGACAGATTCTCCCCGTAAAACTGATGCGCAAACAAATTTTACTATATACCAGATTTCACCATCATCACCACCTGAGGAAAATATCTTCACCACACATGGATATCTGCATATCAGACAAAGTCTCCACCGCATAACATTGCTTCAACACAACCTAGGGACAAGCCACCTCAGACGCGCGTGGCAATGTCAACACTCGCTTTGTGAATAACAAAAGAACAGGCCCTCGACACCTGACGAAATAGTGGACCGTCCAGTATTATTGAATGCAGACAAAGACTTGTCCAGTGTACCTTGTATAAAAATAACCAGAGTTATATTGACAGTCAGTCAGAGACCCGAAACGAGACATCCTTTTGTTAGTATTTAGGACTCAATTACATCAATCATCATCATCGCCGAGCATAGTCTTAAGATTCATGTGTGTAATTTGCATTAACTAATATCTTTCTTCACAGGGATAGTTAATGTCATTCCTAGTTGCATTTGTATTAGTGTAATTGAATGTTGTTATATTTCGGTAATTCAATAAATGTTGTAGTTGTGTTTGCTTTACCAACACACGTTAATTACCTATATAGAAAAGGAAAGAAAGTGTTCGAAAGAGACATACATTTCTTCCTTTCTTCCTCTTCTGTTCACTCGATGTAATAGGGGAGGTAGGGGCTCGTTAGCATTATAATATAGAGAGGAGGATAGAGTGTTAAGAGTTATAGTGTCACGAGATCTAGAATCACTGGGACTGTCTGCGGGGAATTTATCCCAGAATCTTACATTCGAATTCTTCACTCCTGCTGCCTATTTCCAACGGGTTGCCAGGCAAATCTGAGCCATTGACAAAGCCGGCACCACACAGATAACTGGTGAGTCGGAGTAGGTAGTTTTTGGTGAGTCAGAGTAGGTTTTTTTTGGTGAGTCGGAGTAGGTTTTTTTGGTGAGTCGGTGTAGGTAGTTTTTGGTGAGTCGGAGTAGGTTGTTTTTTGGTGAGTCAGTGTAGGTTGTTTTTTTGTGAGTCGGTGTAGGTAGTTTTTTGGTGAGTCGGAGTAGGTTGTTTTTTGGTGAATCGGTGTAGGTAGTTTTTTGGTGAGTCGGAGTAGGTTGTTTTTTGGTGAGTCGGAGTAGGTAGTTTTTTGGTGAGTCGGAGCAGGTAGTTTTTTTGTTGAGTCGGTGTAGGTTGTTTTTTGGTGAGTCGGAGTCGTTAAAAACGTCCAGAGTTAAGACAAGGCAGATCCACTTTTGATCAATGTGACAAGGGGAGGGGGGGGGGAGGTGCTTAAAAATATTACATTTTATCCGATATGTGAGCAGCGATGAGGCCGTACCCATTAGAAGCGATCCTATGTGAAGGACCAGTTGAATTAAAATAAAAATTATAATTTTTTAAAATACTTTTTGAATTTTTGTTTTAAATTACTGTATGAATAAATGCATAGTTAAAAATTCACTCTACGAAAATAATGTAATAATTTATTTACACACACAATATATTTATAACTCTATATAAGTGCATACTTGTATGCCATATGTCTAGTTAAAACTGTAATCGGTGACGGGTGTCATAGTCGGACCTAAAGATTCATTAGTTGGCGTCGGAGTGGGAAAATATTTAGGCCGACACCACAACCCAGGTTATAACCTGTAACTGTTTAAAACTTTTAAAACAAAATATACATGTCCTCATTTTTAATATAATGTAATTGTGACGTTTAGTTTTGTCTTACTAACTGCCTCATTCTACTAGGGGTTAGTTCTGAAGTAATTTTGTTCAACACGAACACTGACCAACTACAACGTTTAGCAAAAAGTACATTAACTCATAGTTTAGAGGCATTATTCTTCTTTGATCCTTAGCCGCTGACCGTCAAAGTAGTCAGTGGCCATCACACCTGGTGACGTCTTGTAGGGTAGCAACAAATTGTTTCAACTGTGCTCAGTGGGTGGGCATCACGCCTGGTGGCGTCTTGTAGGGCAACAACAAATTGATTCCACTTTGCTCTGTCGGTGGTCATGCTTTGCACAGTGGACCAACTCTGGTTCAATTTTTGCATCTCAGCCTTTTGCTTGCTCCGCCATGTGGTATTACTATGCATCCTAGGTATGTGAAGGTGTCTGTCTGTTCCAGTTGCTGATTCCTTACTGATATGGGCTCAGTGTTGCTCACAATGTGTCATGACCTCTGTCTTCTTTAGATTGATGTCCAGGCCCACCTGCTGGCTATACTTATTAAGTCTATTCGTTTGTTACTGGATGTGTTAATGTGAATGTGCTAGTAGTGCAATGTCATCTGCATATTCTAGATTTTCCAATGTAGAAAACGTAGTCCATCTTATTCCTCTTGGATTGCCCTTTTTTGTCTGTCGCATCACCCAGTCTATGACAGGGATGCCCCTTATCAGCCACTCTATTTTAACAGTCATAGTTTAGAGACATAATACACTTTTATTACGATCCATTCCTGATATTTGTAGTGATTTCTAAATACAATATCTAAATTATAATATAACAAGATAGTGCGTAAAGTCAAAATAAGATATAAAATAAACATTGAGTCCAGCGTCTTGCTCGCCCACGCCAGTTAATATGCCGGTTTTGCTAAGCCTATAGCCGAATGGAGGGTACTGAAATTTTCAAATTTGACCTTGGATAAAACCTAACACTTTTTCACAAGTTTCAAACAATAATTGCCTCGGTGATAGAATATATAGTAAAAAGGGTGAGAGAGAGGGTGATAAATGGCCCCAAATGCTAATCGCGTCTAACATCGTTTCTAAAAATAAAACCAACTCGCAAAGCCTTGCCTAGGGCGATTCCTAAAAATACGAGGAAAAAGTTAGAACATGTAGACAACTCGTGTCACTAAAACGACCTTAGTTCTTATTCCGAATGACGTAATTATCACGTAAATAGAGAGGACAGCACATGGAAAAGAATTGAACGGGTAGTAGACTAAATAAAAAAATAAAAAAACTAACATAGAAAATAAAAAATGTACTTCTGAACCAAGCTAACTAGCCCCTTATAAATCATATATTCGTGTACCTTAGGACTTGCTGACAAAGAATATGGTAGTAGTTACGCAAATAGTCCATTAATTAACTAATTATAGCCATAATACTATAGAGGATCCGACCAGACTGTCAGGAAAGATCATGCCTGCTTATATTTTTTATGGCATGGTTTGAAAAAAACTACTTTGGGTAAATGAGGTTAAAAGGTACGGGATATTTGATTGGGCGGATTTTAAAGGAAAGCGAAGTATGATTGGTTGAACTCAAACTAAAAATATATTTGCCTTGGTAACATAGTGGGAGTTGTTATTTGAATAGACTGATTCAAAAATAAATGTAAACATGGTCCCATTGGGCAAAGCAGTAGATATTAGCACGAAACGGGGACTATTCACTGCCATTTCAATAAAATTTTGTGTAAAGCAAGATCGATGAGAGCAGGCGGAGAATTTTCTAACATACGAAACGCCTGGAAAGAGGGCAGATCGAAAATGTGCCATATTCTATTGCCTAGTCATCGTTTACTTGTGTATATTTCCTTGCATCTGTGGTAAGATTGACTTTTTTAACATTTTATTTAAATTAAAATTTGAATGTGAAATACTAACCTACTACTGTAAGTAAGTGAGTCGATGGCAGACTCAAAACAGAGTCTAGAGATTGATCCAGCATATGAAAGACTATCAGAGAGGTGTAGACCCACCAAATTATATAGGATTATCATCAGGAGCATAACACCTATGCTATGGTATGGAAAACAGATTATTGCTGGAATTGCAGAGGCGTTGTAACTATTAGGGGAGAGGAATACTGGTATACCTGGTCATATCAAAAGAAACTGGTGAAATGGAGTGTCGTAAAGAGCTGATCTTGCATGTTTGTTTGTACTGTGCCTGTACTGGATGTAGAATAGTATTGTAGGCTGTTGATTACGAAGGAGGCATATCCTTCTGATTTCAGAGGTTTTTGGTTGCTGTCAATGACTGGTGCCAGACTACAGTGGGCCGTTATATTCATGCCACAGTCTTGCCTATTGCGGAGATTATTGTAGACCACCATCATTCTTGAAGGAGTGGGAGCTGAAGGTTGTCGTTCAGCGAAGTGCAGGAAGATTCCTACATCACATTGCAAAGATAGGTGCATGTTTTGGCACCTGATCGCTAAACTTGAATTTTATTAAAAATAAGGGACTGGGAATAATGATATAAACATTATATCAGTGTCCACAGAAACTTACAAACAACATTAAGAAATGATGAGCATAAACAATCTACCAGTGTATACTAGAAGCCACCTCAGTTAGAAAATACAACTACACCCTTATATAATAATAATATGTGTATTATGGTCAGAAGATCCATTGTGTAAATTGATTGATGTAATTAACTTCTCTGATTTCACTTTTGATTGTCAGTCCTGATTCAAAATAAATTAGATTCAGGACAATAAATTGTAAAAATTATGTTTACCCAACTTTCAACCACTGACGTACTAAAGATAGTCTTTTAAAGTGTAGTTCCTATGTGATTGTCGTGGTACTGTTGTGTTGTATTAGATAATAAAATAATTGTATAATTGTTTATATGTTTAGTTGGTTAATGCAACCTTACACTAACATTTCATAACCCTAGACACAAAACGTAGTCATCTTACATTCTATCTAGAATAAGTCTGAATGAGATCATAGGGGTGGTAGTAGAAAGGTGCCCTGGAAATTTACTCTAATATTTATTATATTCAGGGACCTTCACAGCTGACCTCATTCAGTACACTAAGATTTCTTAACAACAAACTGTATTAACATCAAATCCACCACATATATTGGGGTCTCGCTCCTGGGGATTGAATTTCTCATAATACCAGCTATATTGGGTAGTTTACTTCTGGGATTTTAAATACTTAAAATATTATCAATTATATTAGGAATCTCAGAAAGTGTAAAACTAAAAGCATTCCTTTTGGAAAAATTGAATAGTAGTTGAGCTATCAGTGCCCGTGGTTGTTCTTAGTCATAATTAGAAATTGTTAGTTATAATTAGAAATTTGTCTAGTTAGATATTTTAAAGGTTTGCATAGTACAGAATGGCTGATCTGGCAAAGTTTCGATCTGCTGCTGTGCAGGCTGCTAAAGAACTGGGAATTGAGGGGCAAATTATGATTGCTATTGTCACAACTGAATGTGACAAATTTATTGAACGTGAAGAAAGAAAATTTGAAGCAGAAAGAAAGTTAGAGGCAGATAAAGAAATTAAGAGGCTGCAGATTGAGGCTGACAAAGAGGCTAGGGCATTAGAGGCAGAAGAAAAGAGATTGGCTGCTGAAAGGGAAGCAGAAGAGAGACAGGCTGCAGAAAGAGAAGAAAAAAAGGCCGAGAGGGAAGCAGAAGATAGAAGATTGCAGAGGGAGCACGAGTTACGACTAAGGGAGTTGGAAATTCAACGCCATGCTCCTGAAAATGGTGCCAGCCCCTTTACCTCAGATGCCACTGCTAGTCAGGGAGCCTCAACCTCCGCTATGGGTTTTCATGTAGATCATTTTGTTGAGAAAGAAGATGACATCGAAGGGTACTTAAGTAGATTTGAACTTTTAGCTATCACGTATGGTTTAGAGAGAGAAAGGTGGAGCCTAAAGTTATCACAAGGCCTTCGAGGTACAGCTTATGAAGTTTTTGCCAAGATGAGCAGGGATGATCAGGACAATTATGAAATGTTAAAGCAGGCTCTTTTGTTAAGATATGAAAAGAATGGGGAATTTTATAGGAAAACAATTTAGAAATGCCAAGCTACTGGCGGGTGAGATCTATCACCAGTTCTCTGCACGGTTAGAGACCTACTTGGAGAAATGGACTGCTCTGGAGAAAACCCAAGATCTTAAGGAGATGATCCTTATGAGCAGCTAAGAGAGTCCATTGCTCCAGACCTGAGAAAGTTTCTCATGGAACACGGTGCAGAGAGGCTGGGTGAGTTACTCAATGTCGCTGAGAGGTATCAGGCAGCCCAAGCAGAGGTAGTTGGTAATAAAAAGAAACAAGGGGAAAATTTTAAGGCACCACAAAAGTTTAATAGGTTTGATAATAGAGAACAGAACAAAGGTAAGCAACAGTTTGATAGGCCACGCCATGATTTTAAAAATAAAACCTCTCAATACAATGGAAGGAAATATGATGAAAGAAAATCTGTTAACCAAGGAAAGAGGTGGTGTAAAAATTGTCAGATGGACAACCATAACACCGAAAATTGTAGAAGGAAAACTCCTAATTTCGCTGCAATGAAAATGGGGAGAAAGGGAGTAAAGGTCAACCCTACTGAACCACAGGAACCTTACCACCCCCCAGTGTGTGAAGATGTAACATGCAATGGTGTCACCATAAGATGTTTGTATGATACTGGATTAGATTATGATTCAGTTGTGAGTTCTCACCTGGTGCAGGTAGATCAATACACCACCGAAACAGTGGAGATTCAAACTGCAACCAAGGACGTAGCGACCATGACACTTCCCGTCGCCAGGATAAATGTGAAAACGCGATATGTGGAAGGAATCATAAAAGCAGCAGTGATAAATGAACCAATCTACCCTCTGATATTGGGGTGTAGATATGTCTTCTTGGGGAATCCCAAGAGACCTGTGACCATCGCAACAGTGCAGACCAGATCACAGTCAAAAAAGGAGGAGGATAACCCGATAAATACCCATCCAGATGAGATGAGGAAGGAACAGGCGGAGGATAAGACCCTCAAGCCTTGTTTTAAGAAATTGCCCAAATGTCATACACCTCCAGGCAAGGGAGATTTCTATATGAAGAACAAATTGATATATAGGAAGGATGGAAATGGATCCAATGGTCACGGACAGCTGGTCCTTCCAATTTCATATAGGACTAAAGTGTTGGAACTAGGGCATGCGATTCCCTTCAGTGGTCATATGGGGATCAGCGCAACAGGACAGCGTATAGCTTGTCATTATTTCTGGCCAGGAATAACTGATTAAATAAAGAGATATGTAAAATCCTGTCCAGAGTGCCAACGGGTAGCTCCAAAGCATTGGACTGCTCCAGCAACTCTAAGGGAACTGCCCATAGTGGGAACACCTTTTGAAAGAGTTGCAGAGGACATTGTGGGACCTCTCACTCGGACCAAGAGGAGGAACAGTTACATTCTGACTCTGGTGGACACTTGTTCTATGTGGGGAGAGGCGGTAGCCCTGTCATCAATTGATTCGAAGCATGTGGCAGAGGCATTACTCACAATCTTCACCAGGTTAGGCTTTCCCAACCAAATCTTGACTGATAATGGCTCTCAGTTCGAGGGGAAACTAACAGAAGAAGTATTCATGATCTTTCAAGCCAAACACATTCATTGTAGCCCGTATCATCCTCAAGGAAATGGCCAAGTGGAAAGATTTAACGGGACACTCATGTCGATCCTGAGAAAGTTGGCACATGAAAAACCAGATACATGGGACCAGTACCTTCCCGCCGCCTTGTTTGCCTATCGGGAGGTACCCCATAGTTCAATCGGTATGGCCCCGGCAACATTGTTATTTGGAAGGCCAATAAAAGGTCCCTTGGAAGCATTGTTAAGGACCTGGACCGATGAAAAGACAGAAGAAAATATTACCTCATCATATCAATATGTGAACGAGCTGACCACTCGTCTAAAAACTGGCTGGAAACTTGCCAATGAAAATTTGAGACAAGCCAGGAAAAAGCATGCTGCCTATTACAATAAGAAAGCGAAGGATCGAGAATTAGCTGTGGGAGAGAAGGTGCACCTTCTACTGCCCGGCAGCCAGAATAAATTGCAAATTGGATGGCAAGGTCCATATACAGTTCTAGAGAAGGTGTCTAGAACAAATTATAACATAGATAAGAAGGGGAAAGAGAAAATCTATCATGTCAATCTCCTAAAGAAATATCTGGAAAGAGAAAACCAGGAAGAGTCACACCTACTGACCTTGTCTGTTGCAATGTAAATGAAAAAGGAACCACTCACATCTCAGGAATATCCTTTACATCCCTGTGAAACCGCCGCACAGGTAAAAATCAGCACACACTTAACGAAAAATCAGAGGGAGAGGGTTCAACAGGTTCTGAATAATCATACATATGTGTTAACGGACCGTCCGGAGCATACACATTTATTGGAGTATGATATGAAACTCATAGACCCAACACCGATTTGTATGAAAGCTTATTCGATTCCGTTCGCTAAGGAAAAAGCTTTAAGGGAGGAGATAGATTATCTATTGAGAGAAGGGATTATCTCGCACAGTGAATCTCCCTACAGCTCCAGTGTGGTTCTGTTAAGAAAACCCTCTGGAGAACACAGGCTGTGTATAGATTACAGGAAACTGAATGCTGTCACAGAAGGTTAGGTGGATCCATTCCCTGATACTAATCAGCTGTTTGCCAGCTGAATAGAGCTAAATATTTCTCTAAAGTGGATCTGAGCAAAGGCTACTATCAGATTACAGTAAACCCCTAAGTCAAACCTTATTTAGCCTTTAGCACCTCGGAGGGACATTATGAATTTAATATGTTGCCATTCGGGCTGAAAAATGCACCGAGTGTGTTTTCGAGGATGATGAGAAAGTTACTGGATCCCCTGAAAAATCCATGCATCACCAACTTCATGGATTATATTCTCATAGCAACAGAAACATGTGAGGAACACATTAACTCTCTGAATATGTTGTTTGATCGACTGAGAGAGACCAATTTGACAGCTAGACCGACGAAATGCTGTGTTGGATGTAAAGAGCTAGAATTCTTGGGACACGCAGTACATCAGGGAAACATGACCCCAAGAACCTGGAGAAGTTAAAAAAGGCACCAAGACCACAAACAAAAAAAAAGATGTGAGATCCTGTGTCTCATTATGTGGTTTCTACCAAAAGTATATTAAAAACTTTAACTCCATATGTGCTCCATTGACTGATTTAACGCGCAAAGGAAATCCTGATAGAATTATTTGGACAGCGCAGTGTGAATTAGCATACCAAGAATTGAAAGAAAAGCTCACAAGCAGGTCTATTTTGAAATTACCTGACTTGAGTCAAGAATTCATTGTGAGAACGGATGCTAGTAATATCGGTTTGGGTGCAGCTCTATTACAACGGTCAAATTCACTTGATGGGGAATTAACCCCAGTAGCTTATGCTAGCCGTAAGTTGAACACAGCAGAACAAAAATATTCAACAAGTGAAAAAGAATGTCTGGTAGTTATATTGGCTATAAAAAAGTTCCAGATTTATCTTTATGGAAAATCATTTAAGATTCAGACAGACCATAAACCACTCGTGTGTCTGTCACAAGCAAGGCATGAAAATGCTAGATTATTACGCTGGTCTTTGCTCCTACAACCATTCCAGTTTACCATAGAGTACATTCCCGGAAAAACTAATGTGGGAGCAGATTTTTTAAGCAGACATCCGTACGAAGAACATCAGAGTAGTCATCAGGCATAGATAGTAAATTCATCTATGTGTATTTAGATGTAGGAACTGACATATGATCGTCTGTTCTAAAGGGGGGAGATGTTTAGTGATTTCTAAATACAATATCTAAATTATAATATAACAAGATAGTGCGTAAAGTCAAAATAAGATAGAAAATAAAAATTGAGTCCAGCGTCTTGCTCGCCCACGCCAGTTAATATGCCGGTTTTGCTAAGCCTTATAGCCGAATGGAGGGTACTGAAATTTTCAAATTTGACCTTGGATAAAACCTAACACTTTTTCCCAAGGTTCAAACAATATTTGCCTCGGTGATAGAATATATAGTAAAAAGGGGGAGAGAGAGGGTGATAAATGGCCCCAAATGCTAATCGCGTCTAACATCGTTTCTAAAAATAAAACCAACTCGCAAAGCCTTGCCTAGGGCGATTCCCAAAAATACGAGGAAAATGTTAGAACATGTAGACAACTCGTGTCACTAAAACGACCTTAGTTCTTATTGCGAATGACGTAATTATCACGTAAATAGAGAGGACAGCACATGGAAAAGAATTGAACGGGTAGTAGACTAAATAAAAAAAACTAACATAGAAAATAAAAAATGTACTTCTGAACCAAGCTAACTAGCCCCTTATAAATCATATATTCGTGTACCTTAGGACTTGCTGACAAAGAATATGGTAGTAGTTACGCAAATAGTCCATTAATTAACTAATTATAGCCATAATACTATAGAGGATCCGACCAGACTGTCATGAAAGATCATGCCTGCTTATATTTTTTATGGCATAGTTTGAAAAAAACTACTTTGGGTAAATAAGGTTAAAAGGTACGGGATATTTGATTGGGTGGATTTTAAAGGAAAGCGAAGTATGATTGGTTGAACTCAAACTAAAAATATATTTGCCTTGGTAACATAGTGGGAGTTGTTATTTGAATAGATTGATTCAAAAATAAATGTAAACATGGTCCCATTGGGCAAAGCAGTAGATATTAGCACGAAACGGGGACTATTCACTGCCATTTCAATAAAATTTTGTGTAAAGCAAGATCGATGAGAGCAGGCGGAGAATTTTCTAACATAGGAAACGCCTGGACAGAGGGCAAATCGAAAATGTGCCATATTCTATTGCCTAGTCATCGTTTACTTGTGTATATTTCCTTGCATCTGTGGTAAGATTGACTTTTTTAACATTTTATTTAAAATAAAATTTGAATGTGAAATACTAACCTACTACTGTAAGTAAGTGAGACGATGGCAGACTCAAAACAGAGTCTAGAGATTGATCCAGCATATGAAAGACTATCAGCGAGGTGTAGACCCACCAAATTATATAGGATTATCATCAGGAGCATAACACCTATCCTACAGTATGGAAAACAGATTATTACTGGAACTGCAGAGGCGTTGTAACTATTAGGGGAGAGGAATACTGGTATACCTGGTCACATCAAAAGAAACTGGTGAAATGGAGTGTCGTAAAGAGCTGATCTTACATGTTTGTTTGTACTGTGCCTGTACTGGATGTAGAATAGTATTGTAGGCTGTTGATTACGAAGGAGGCATATCCTTCTGATTTCAGAGGTTTTTGGTTGCTGTCAATGACTGGTGCCAGACTACAGTGGGCCGTTATATTCATGCCACAGTCTTGCCTATTGCGGAGAAAATTGTAGACCGCCATCATTCTTGAAGGAGTGGGAGCTGAAGGTTGTCGTTCAGTGAAGTGCAGGAAGATTCCTACATCATATTGCAAAGATAGGTGCATGTTTTGGCACCTGATAGCTCAACTTGAATTTTATTAAAAATAAGGGACTGGGAATAATAATATAAACATTCCATCAGAGTCCACAGAAACTTACAGACAACATTAAGAAATGATGAGCATAAACAATCTACCAGTGTATACTAGAAGCCACCTCAGTTAGAAAATACAACTACACCCTTATATAATAATAATATGTGTATTATGGACAGAAGATCCATTGTGTAAATTGATTGATGTAATTAACTTCTCTGATTTCACTTTTGATTGTCAGTCCTGATTCAAAATAAATTAGATTCAGGACAATAAATTGTAAAAATTAACTTTACCCAACTTTCAACCACTGACTTACTAAAGATAGTCTTTTAAAGTGTAGTTCCTATGTGATTGTCGTGGTACTGTTGTGTTGTATTATATAATAAAATAATTGTATAATTGTTTATATGTTTAGTTGGTTAATGCAACCTTACACTAACATTTCATAACCCTAGAGACAAAACGTAGTCATCTTACATTCTATCTAGAATAAGTCTGAATGAGATCCTAGGGGTGGTAGTAGAAAGGTGCCCTGGAAATTTACTATAATATTTTTTATATTCAGGGACCTTCACAGCTGACCTCATTCAGTACACTAAGATTTCTTAACAACAAACTGTATTAACATCAAATCCATTACAATATTATCATGAAAATTGTGAGGATACAGCTTTGTGATATCAAGTCCACTCCGGCAGGATTGCATTACATTCCCGTGCGAGTGATATTTTCTTATTTTTCTCTCCTCTGTCATTATTAAGTGGCCCCATTTTTGACTCTTTATGCTGAATCTAGTAAGAAAAGTCTCTAACACTCCACTCTCCTATGAAGGTATTTGCTATAGGACTGTCTTTATCTTGTTTACCACTCCTCAGATGTATTTACGTATCTTTCGCCAGGTGACCTGTGGTGTTATCGTAACAATACCCAGTCATCAAACCGGTCACCCGCTTGTCGCTTTGAATCCTTCTGATTACCTTTGGAAACATGTCGGTCCATCATTTGACCCCAGTGAAAATTGACGACCATGTTAACACAAGCTTGTATTGTGCGTACGATGAAAGAAGACAACATTGTCTGACCAAACATCTGTCTGGCGGATGCAAGCAGATGAAAGCGATAATTGGATAACCTTTCCGGGTAGACCTCTTGGCGAAAGATATTGCGCCAGGAAAACATGGTCACAATATTGTGGGAGGCAGATGCAGCTGGAACAATATTGCGTCGTATTATAAAGAGGTCTGCGTGGAATTTTTAATTTAATATTAAAACACGAGAGGGGATGTTGTGTATTAAAACTTCCCATAATGTACACATAATTTTATTGGAACATTCGGCGGAAACACCATCTGTGATTTGAACTGAGAATGAGAGATATAATTTAGTGAACTCAGAAACAGAGAACAGACATCTTCGCAACTTCATACGAGCAAATCTCAATAGCCTGGAAGAGAAGGATCGGACCTAGAATTCATATATCAAAAGTGACAGATCGACATTATTTGGGCAACTATGAAACCCTAAGAGTAAACTCGCATATTTAAATACACAGACTGTAAAACGTCAGAACCAGGACCTTATGAATACAAGACTGGAAACCTAGGATATGGATCATCTGTCATAAGAGAAATAATTTCCCAGACCAAGTGTATCACAGAACACCGTCATAAGAGTAATTTCAGAGACTAAATTGATTCGAGAGCATATGCACAGAAATTGCATGCGTCCATCTGAAAACCTGTGCAAGGAAGATTGTGTATTCTCACAAATTTAGGTTCGTGGTTACAAGCCATCTGACGATTTGTGGTACTAACACCGCTAGTGTGAGAGAAAATCATCCACCATAACCGTCTACAGTGGAAGAGAGTGTGGAGAAGGCTTTCGTCATCACAGAATTGATGAACCACAGCTGCAGGACTCACTCAAACAAGCTAAGTGCTAACTAAAAGGCACCAGCAACAAGAACTTTTCATTTAAACTTTAAGTATAAGGTTACATTTCCACCTACTTCTCAATGACGAGAACTTTATATTTATCAAAATTCCACTAATTTTTCCAAATTTTTTTAAACTTGTTAATGACTAATTCACTATTAAATTTGTTACTTGTTGTTTTGAAACTAAACAATACTAGTTGATTCAGTTATATGTATGAAAGCAAATTTGGGGGGTTTGGGATGTCAGGTATTGGTTGTATCTCTGGTTAAGGAGCTGTCATGCCCTTTTCAGGGCAGCTCGGCCACCTTTGGTCCAAACCTGGCATTCAGCTCTCACCTGTGGCTCCTCGTAGCTGTCAGCATGCGACAGCGGCCACCCCCCCGGGAAACGGCTTTGACAGGCCGGCTAAACTAGGTGAGGGTAGCCGACTGGTTATAAACCTTCGGTGAGTTAGGGTCTGCCTACCTATGCATGCGAAGACTGGATTCGGTAGACTGCGCGGAAGAAACCACCTGTTGGTTCAACGGGCATGACGGCGATTACCAGCAACGCGCTGTGGAGCGTAAGGAGCATGGCGAGGCACGTAGAAAGCCATGGTCATCCACTGCACCTGACTTCATCTCCAGTCGTCTTGACTTGTCTTGCCACTGGATTAAGATGGACCCAGGCGAGAGAGTGAGGTCGACGAATTGCGCAACTTTTCCTCACTTTAAACCAAATCACTGCGCAAGTCACTCTTTCATCCACTCATCCACTCATCCATCCACTTAACAAGTCCTGTGGCGATGGGCGAGCGGCGAAGCGGCAGGCGTGGGTGCGCTGGCAGTCGTAGTCGCAGACCTACACACAGGCGGCTCAGGCCATATGGTCGTCTTCCACTGATCGGAGCAGCAGTGGGATTCGGCAGCCCCCTGAGTGACTGAGCAGCCCTCTTTAGGAAAGCACTGCTCACCTCCATGGCATGAGGAAGGGGCTAGAAAAGGTGCCCTAAACATTGCCTGCTTCACCATTACCTAACCAGCTTACCGCGGTTGGTGGGTACCCTACTTCAGCGGGCGACACATAAGAAAAAGAAAGGACAGATTTTTCCCCCTCATTCTAGGCGCATGGAATGTGCGCACTCTACTCGACAAAGTCTTTAACACAAACAGACCCGAGAGGCGAACTGCCCTGATTGGGAGAGAACTGGCCAGATACAACATTGACATAGCAGCACTGAGTGAAACTCGACTTGCAGGCGAGGGCCAACTTTGCGAAAAGGGTGCAGGTTATACATTCTATTGGAGCGGAAGAGGAACTGAAGAAAGACGAGAAGCAGGGGTTGGATTTGCAATGAAAACAGCAATTATTGGCAAGCTAGCGGAGGCCCCAAAGGGAATAAATGACCGACTCATGACGGTCAAGATCCCGCTGCTTTATGGAAGGAAACATGCCACCATCATTAGCGCGTATGCACCAACTATGACAAACCAGGATGACGTCAAGGATAAGTTTTACGAAGAACTACATGCAGTCATTGCATCAGTTCCCAAAGCAGATAAGCTTATTATTCTTGGTGACTTTAATGCAAGAGTAGGCTCAGATAACATCTCCTGGAATGGCACTATCGGAAAGTACGGCGTGGGTCGCTGTAACAGCAATGGACTTCTTCTCCTCCAGACTTGCGCAGAACATAACCTCCTTGTCACCAACACCATTTTTCGACTTCCTATCCGCAACAGAACCTCCTGGATGCACCCTCGCTCGAATCATTGGCACCTAATTGACTATGTAATTGTTAGGAAGAAGGACAGGCAAGATGTCCGGGTCACCAAGTCCATGTGTGGTGCCGAATGCTGGACTGATCATCGCCTCATTGTGTCTAAACTTAAAATTCGTATCCAACCTGCCAGGCGCCCTCAGGGAAAGAAAACTCAAAAAAGGCTGGATATTACAAAACTAAAGAAGACACAAATTAAACAGTCATTCACTGACACCCTAGAAGACCGTCTCAAATCTATCTCGTTAGACGGCCAAAGTGCGGAAACAAATTGGACAGCCCTAAGCGAGCAGATCTACAACACTGCTACAGAGGTCCTGGGTCCCGCCATCAAGAAACAAAATGAATGGTTTGATGAGAACTCAGATGATATAAAGAAGATGTTGGCTGAGAAACACCATCTCCATAAAGCATATTTAAATGATCCAAAATCTACATCCAAGAAAGACGCTTTCAACAACATGCGTAGAATCGTCCAACATAAACTACGCCAGATGCGGGATTCATGGCTGAGTAATAAAGCAGATGAGCTCCAAGGCTTTGCTGACAGCCATGACTTGAAAAATTTTTACCATGCACTCAAAGCGGTCTATGGTCCAACATCATCAGGATCATTTCCCCTCCTTAATGCAGATGGAAAAACACTAATTACAGACAAGGAAATAATTCTCCAACGCTGGGTCGAACACTTTAATAATATTCTGAACCAGCCATCATCTCTTAACGATGAAGCCATCAACCGACTGCCCCAAATTCCTATAAATGAAGCACTAGATGTTATACCGACTTTGGAGGAGACTCAAAAAGCGATTCGTCAACTTTCTAGTGGAAAGGCCCCCGGCTCCGATTTAATTCCTGTTGAGGTCTATAAAGATGGCGGTACAGTTCTGATAGAGAAACTTCACATGATCTTCCAGCAAATGTGGCAGAGTGAAACCATCCCACACAATCTCAAGGATGCGTCAATTATACATCTTTATAAACGTAAAGGTAATCGCCAAGACTGTAACAATCATCGAGGCATCTCACTACTATCAATCGCTGGGAAGATATTTGCCAGAATCCTTCTTAATCGCCTTACGGCTCATCTTGACAAAGGTCTTCTACCTGAAAGTCAGTGTGGATTCCGGAAAGAACGTGGAACCACCGATATGGTGTTCGCTGCTAGACAGCTTCAAGAAAAAATGCCAAGAACAGCACTGTGACCTGTACACAGCTTTCATCGACTTGACAAAGGCGTTCGACACGGTCAGTAGAGAGGGTCTATGGAAGATCATGGCAAAATACGGCTGCCCAAAGAAATTTATCTCAGTAGTGCAGCAACTGCATGATGGAATGCAGGCTAGAGTTCAGGAAAACGGTCAGCTGTCGGAGCCTTTCCCCGTCTCAAATGGAGTTAAACAAGGGTGTGTACTTGCATCGACGCTTTGCAGTATTTTGTTTTCTGCTATGCTGACTGATGCTTTCAGAGACGGGGACACAGGAATCGACATCAGATATCGTATTGATGGAAAATTGTTTAACCTTAGGAGGCTTCAAGCAAAAACCAAGGTCAAATCACACACCATCAGGGATCTTCTGTTTGCTGACGATTGTGCCCTCAGTGCTGGCTCAGAGGCTGATCTGCAGCGTAGCGTTGATAGATTCTCCGAAGCCTGCTCCAACTTTGGGCTTACCATCAACACGGGGAAAACAGAAATCATGTACCAACCAGCTCCTGGCACAATTTATATTGAGCCAGTAATCAAGGTAAATGGTGAGAAACTGAATGTTGTGAACAGGTTCACATACCTTGGTAGTACACTATCCCAGAACATCGTCATTGATGATGACGTGAACACCAGGATCTCCAAAGCCAGCAGCACATTTGGCAGACTATACACCAACGTTTGGCATCGAAGTGGCATTAGTCTACAGACAAAGCTGAAGGTATACACAGCTGCGGTGCTTCCAGTGCTGCTTTATGCATGTGAAACATGGACTGTATACAGGCGACACGTAAAAAAGCTCAACCACTTCCATACAGTCTGTATCAGGAAGATAATGAACATCAAATGGCAAGACAAGATCCCAGATACCGCCGTTCTTGACAGAGCTGGTATCCCTAGCATCGATACTATTCTGATGCAGTCACAGATTCGCTGGGCAGGTCATGTAGTCCGTATGCCAGACCATCGACTGCCAAAGATACTCTTTTATGGTGAGATGCAGAAGGGTAGACGCTCCCATGGTGGCCAGAAAAAGCGCTTCAAAGACACACTTAAGGCTTCATTAAAAACCTTTGACATAAACCCAGACACATGGGAAGCTGCTGCGCAAGACCGAACTGCCTGGCGCACATCTCTTCGTAAAGGTGCAGTGGCATGCGAATCTTCCAGAAGAGCAGCAGCGGAACAGCGGAGACAAGCTAGAAAAGATCGTGAAATAAAACCTTCACATGAAGCAAACATTCCCTGCCCACACTGTCCGAGATCCTTCCAGGCCCGCATCGGGCTCATCAGTCACCTTCGTACTCATAGACTATCCTAACATCCTAATAATTGGATGAACAGAGTGGTCTTCATCACTTGTGATGGACGAACAACAATGAAAGCAAATGTATGAGCCAGAATATTATATATATATATATACGTAGACCTATATTCTAAACAGAGCTATACCTTATAAGAGGGGTTTCATAGGATAATACCAACTGGGGAGCTTGAATGGGCTAAACAATTGCTTAAATCCTTCACAAAAGGAACGGACCAGGTCAGTGCAAAGACTAGAGATAAACCTACAGCTTTATCTTGTTAGTAATAATGTGAAGGCTATGCAAGGATAGCGTTTGCTCTCCCCCCAGTGGATTGAGTATACTCATCCAGTCTGGATAGAGATTTAAGACACTGCGATAGCGTTATACTAACCACATACAGCCGAAGGATTTATCTCTGGGTTTAGTTTATGGATATGGGCAGAATAGTTGGTTTTTTTCCCCTGATGTTAGGCAATTGTTAACTTGTTGTGATTTTGCTGCATTACTTTTGTTGATGTGCTGTTATGCTTGATTTATATATATTTTCTACTTCAAGAATTTAATACATTTTAACATTCTGTTAATGCACTTTTCATGACTTGTCTCCATACATCTTTAGCTATTACTATATTCGCTATCTGTCTGTGAGAAAGAAGAGAGAGCAGGTGAATCGAAAGACTATATAAGCGAGTGTGGGCTTGGCAAGAGAGATAGCTGTAATAGATCTTCTTCCAGGTTGTCATAGTCACCCTGTTTTCACACATTATCTGTGTTTTCTCTATAAATCTGACAGTTCACTCACTTTGTTGATTTCACTCAAATTGTCAAACTCGACAAATATGTCAAAAAACTTCCCCTACTCGTGACACTAACGTATTTGTTGTTTGTTTTTTTTTTTTATCTTAAACAAAGTTCATGTTTGACAATTTGTAATGTGAAAAAAACTATTTCAATAAATGAAGTATTTATTTATTAGTAGAATAATTTTCCTTGGCACAAAGCACTACACTTATACCACTGGGAAAACGTGAGATATTTATAAACTGTACTGGTACTGTATTTCGTCATGAGTAGGAATGTATCTCAATTAGTTATGTATAATGCGTGTATATATTAGAGCAGTAGCCGCGGACACATTTGTCTGGATTGTTTTGTAATACAGTATGTTCAAGAGATTGATGAAGTGCGCTTTTTAGCACTGACAACAATGTGTGATGTTATGATGATAGAAAACTCTTTACAGAGCGATACAACAGGAAGCAATCTGATCATCAGAAGAGTCCCCCCGTCCGACAAGTGTTTCGGCCCTATATACTCCTTTACACTCTAAGGGGGGCGGGCCCACTTGGGTCATGACTCCCAAGCGTATCAGCTTCCTGTTGTCTTGCATCGAAAATGAACCCATTTCACTTATGATAGCAACTTTAAATTCCACAACTCCGCCAGCCGTGGAGGCAATTGTGAAAGTAACAAAGAGAAGACAAATTATTCCGTTCGTTCCGTCGCACACACTGAGACACCAGCGCGAAGTCAACGAGTCGCCACTGCGCGTTCCCCACTGGACTTTTGATACTGACACCCCTTATAGTATACACCGCTTGTCGCCCCTGAGTCGCAGCCCGTTCACTAGTCCACCACAAACCTCAGCGTATTGTGGACTTAGAAAAATTCCTGGTGTTTTCTGTACCGCAGCGTTTATTGTTACGATCTCAACTCCCCATTGCGGTTGTTCCACAGCCAGCCTGATGCCTTTTCGGCAGTTTCACTAAGCCTCTTCAGGGCCCTTGTTCTCGACTGTCCCCTCAGCCCCAACAGTTTCAATAGATCATACACTGATGCAGCCACAAGCCCTCTTGCGCCCACTTCAACAGCCATGACCCTTGCAGTGAACCCATCGTGTCTCAGATCCGCGGCCAGATCACTATACTTGGCCGCTTTGAACGAATGTTGCTCATCTAACCTGGATTCAAATGGCACGGTCAGTTCAGTCAGTATGACCTGAAGCGTTGCTGCAGAATGAAGCACTATATCCGGCCGTCTCCGCGATTTTCGGATACTCTCTGGATAAGCCCCTCGTCCAGGTAGGTCTACCGCCATCTCCCAATCATTTGCACAATCAAGAAGAGATGGTAAACTGCTACCAGGTTTATTCGGTTTGGGGTGTGCTGACTTTCCTGCCCTCAGAAAGTATGTGTTTGCGGTGTCTGGCCGGACTTTGCTATTCGCCTTCATTCTTGCCAGATCTATTATCGCAGCAAGCTTATTTAGCACTTTGTTATGGCGCCAAGTGTATCGCCCTTGCCCTAATGACACCTTACACGCTGAGAGCACGTGTTCAAGTGTCTGCCTCCCCTGGCACAGGGGGCACCGCTCATTTTTGGTTGGAATCCGACTATCTTCCAAATGGCTTGTTCTTATTTCACAAGGTTTGGCCGATGGCAACTTTCCTCCAGCAGGTTTCAGTGATCAATACAGTGATTGGAAGGGACACATTTGACGAAGCTGAGCCTAAGAGGTGCCATATGCCATATATCATTCCATGTCAAGGACCTCTGCAGGGCTCCTTCCCATGTAGTCCATTGGCCTTGTGGGACCTGCTGCACTGCTTTTTTTTGTGTCAGACTCTTTGGATTGCCTTTCATAACCTCCTTATCATTCTCTGAGCTTGTCGTATCTCCTGAACTTACCATTCCACATTGTCTCTGCTTGCTTGTTGAATGCCTTGGACCACCAGTTCGGCATGTCTCCATGGGTTTTCCACGCAATGACAGTAAATCCCCGTCAGTTCGTTTGTTGCATCGTTTCCGGACAATATGCTTTCTCGATTCTTGCACCTCCCTGTTAGTTCATCCAGGTGTTCTTTTAAGGGCAGCATCAGAATCTTTGTGTCATCCATGTTCATTCCAATGGCCACTTCCACCGAGCTTTGGACCTGTTGTTGTTGTTGAGTGGTGCTGTAATAGAATGTTCTGATCAGTGAAATCTGTTGTTGCAATCATTTTGGAACAAATACATTATTAGGGCCTGCCACCTTGCCTGATTTATAATCCAACAAGAATGTTTGTTTTCTTCAACAACTTTTTTGAAAGGCATGCTGTAGCAATGTGTTGTGTTCTGTTGTTGTTGGAGTGGTGCTGTATAAGAATATCTTCCCTGACATGTTGGTGTTAGTTCCATTTTGTGTTGTTGAGTGGTGCTGTATAGAATGTTTGTGTGTTCTGTTGTTGTTGAGTGAGTGCTGTATAGAATGTTTGTGTTCTGTTTGTTGTTGATGGTTTATATTTCTGCATAGACAGTTTGGTTTCCAGTAAAGTGCTGTTCGTAGTTGTTGCTTGTATTTGTATATAGAATGTTTGTCTGTTTCTGTTGTTGTTGCAGTGGTGCTGTATAGAATGTTTTAATGTGTTTCTGTTGTTGTTGAGTGGTGCTGTATAGAATGTTGGTGTTCTGTTGTTGTTGAGTAGTGCTGTATAGAGTGTTTGTTTAATGTTTTTGTTGTGTTAAAAAAGTATCTTCCTTGAGTGGTGCTGTATAGAATGTTGGTGTTCTGTTGTTGTTGAGTGGTTCTGTGATAGTTTGTGTTCTGTTGTGGTTGTTGAGTGGTGCTGTATAGAATGTTTGTGTTCTGTTGTTGTTGAGTGGTGCTGTATAGAATGTTGGTGTTCTGTTGTTGTTGAGGGGTGCTGTATAGAATGTTTGTGTTCTGTTGCTGTTGAGGGGGGCGGGATAGAGTGTGTGGGGTCTGTTGTTGTTGAGTGGTGCTGTATAGAATGTTTGTGTTCTGTTGTTGTTGAGTGGTGCTGTATAGAATGTTTGTGTTCTGTTGTTGTTGAGTGGTGCTGTATAGAATGTTTGTGTTCTGTTGTTGTTGAGTGGTGCTGTATAGAATGTTGGTGTTCTGTTGTTGTTGTTGAGTGGTGCTGTATAGAATGTTGGTGTTCTGTTGTTGTTGTTGTTGAGTGGTGCTGTATAGAATGTTTGTGTTCTGTTGTTGTTGAGTGGTGCTGTATAGAATGTTTGTGTTCTGTTGTTGTTGAGTGGTGCTGTATTGGATGTTGGTGTTCTGTTCTGTTGTTGTTGAGTGGTGCTGTATAGAATGTTTGTGTTCTGTTGTTGTTGAGTGGTGCTGTATAGAATGTTTGTGTTCTGTTGTTGTTGAGTGGTGCTGTATAGAATGTTTGTGTTCTGTTGTTGTTGAGTGGTGCTGTATAGAATGTTGGTGTTCTGTTGTTGTTGAGTAGTGCTGTATAGAATGTTTGTGTTCTGTTGTTGTTGAGTGGTGCTGTATAGAATGTTTGTGTTCTGTTGTTGTTGAGTGGTGCTGTATAGAATGTTGTGTGGTTGTAGTGCTGTATAGAATGTTTGTGTTCTGTTGTTGTTGAGTGGTGCTGTATAGAATGTTTGTGTTCTGTTGTTGTTGAGTGGTGCTGTATAGAATGTTGGTGTTCTGTTGTTGTTGAGTGGTGCTGTATAGAATGTTGGTGTTCTGTTGTTGTTGAGTGGTGCTGTATAGAATGTTGGTGTTCTGTTGTTGTTGTTGTTGAGTGGTGCTGTATAGAATGTTTGTGTTCTGTTGTTGTTGTGTTGAGTGGTGCTGTATAGAATGTTTGTGTTCTGTTGTTGTTGAGTGGTGCTGTATAGAATGTTATAGAATGTTTGTGTTCTGTTGTTGTTGAGTGGTGCTGTATAGAATGTTTGTGTTCTGTTGTTGTTGAGTGGTGCTGTATAGAATGTTTGTGTTCTGTTGTTGTTGAGTGGTGCTGTATAGAATGTTTGTGTTCTGTTGTTGTTGTTGTTGAGTGGTGCTGTATAGAATGTTTGTGTTCTGTTGTTGTTGAGTGGTGCTGTATAGAATGTTGGTGTTCTGTTGTTGTTGAGTGGTGCTGTATAGAATGTTTGTGTTCTGTTGTTGTTGTTGAGTGGTGCTGTATAGAATGTTTGTGTTCTGTTGTTGTTGAGTGGTGCTGTATAGAATGTTTGTGTTCTGTTGTTGTTGAGTGGTGCTGTATAGAATGTTTGTGTTTTGTTGTTGTTGAGTGGTGCTGTATAGGATGTTGGTGTTCTGTTGTTGTTGTTGTTGTTGAGTGGTGCTGTATAGAATGTTTGTGTTCTGTTGTTGTTGAGTGGTGCTGTATAGAATGTTTGTGTTCTGTTGTTGTTGAGTGGTGCTGTATAGAATGTTTGTGTTCTGTTGTTGTTGAGTGGTGCTGTATAGAGTGGTGCTGTATAGAATGTTTGTGTGTTCTGTTGTTGTTGAGTGGTGCTGTATAGAATGTTTGTGTTCTGTTGTTGTTGAGTGGTGCTGTATAGAATGTTTGTGTTCTGTTGTTGTTGAGTGGTGCTGTATAGAATGTTTGTGTTCTGTTGTTGTTGAGTGGTGCTGTATAGAATGTTTGTGTTCTGTTGTTGTTGAGTGGTGCTGTATAGAATGTTTGTGTTCTGTTGTTGTTGAGTGGTGCTGTATAGAATGTTTGTGTTCTGTTGTTGTTGAGTGGTGCTGTATAGAATGTTTGTGTTCTGTTGTTGTTGAGTGGTGCTGTATAGAATGTTTGTGTTCTGTTGTTGTTGAGTGGTGCTGTATAGAATGTTTGTGTTCTGTTGTTGTTGAGTGGTGCTGTATAGAATGTTTGTGTTCTGTTGTTGTTGAGTGGTGCTGTATAGAATGTTGGTGTTCTGTTGTTGTTGAGTGGTGCTGTATAGAATGTTTGTGTTCTGTTGTTGTTGAGTGGTGCTGTATAGAATGTTTGTGTTCTGTTGTTGTTGAGTGGTGCTGTATAGAATGTTGGTGTTCTGTTGTTGTTGAGTGGTGCTGTATAGAATGTTGGTGTTCTGTTGTTGAGTAGTGCTGTATAGAATGTTTGTGTTCTGTTGTTGTTGAGTGGTGCTGTATAGAATGTTTGTGTTCTGTTGTTGTTGAGTGGTGCTGTATAGAATGTTTGTGTTCTGTTGTTGTTGAGTGGTGCTGTATAGAATGTTTGTGTTCTGTTGTTGTTGAGTGGTGCTGTTCTGTTGTTGTTGAGTGGTGCTGTATAGAATGTTTGTGTTCTGTTGTTGTTGAGTGGTGCTGTATAGAATGTTTGTGTTCTGTTGTTGTTGAGTGGTGCTGTATAGAATGTTTGTGTTCTGTTGTTGTTGAGTGGTGCTGTATAGAATGTTTGTGTTCTGTTGTTGTTGAGTGGTGCTGTATAGAATGTTTGTGTTCTGTTGTTGTTGAGTGGTGCTGTATAGAATGTTTGTGTTCTGTTGTTGTTGAGTGGTGCTGTATAGAATGTTTGTGTTCTGTTGTTGTTGAGTGGTGCTGTATAGAATGTTTGTGTTCTGTTGTTGTTGAGTGGTGCTGTATAGAATGTTTGTGTTCTGTTGTTGTTGAGTGGTGCTGTATAGAATGTTTGTGTTCTGTTGTTGTTGAGTGGTGCTGTATAGAATGTTGGTGTTCTGTTGTTGTTGTTGTTGAGTGGTGCTGTATAGAATGTTTGTGTTCTGTTGTTGTTGAGTGGTGCTGTATAGAATGTTTGTGTTCTGTTGTTGTTGAGTGGTGCTGTATAGAATGTTTGTGTTCTGTATCTGTTGATTGGTGCTGTATAGAATGTTTGTGTTCTGTTGTTGTTGAGTGGTGCTGTATAGAATGTTTGTGTTCTGTTGTTGTTGAGTGGTGCTGTATAGAATGTTTGTGTTCTGTTGTTGTTGAGTGGTGCTGTATAGAATGTCGGTGTTCTGTTGTTGTTGAGTGGTGCTGTATAGAATGTTTGTGTTCTGTTGTTGTTGTTGAGTGGTGTTTGTTGAGTGGTGCTGTATAGAATGTTTGTGTTTTGTTGTTGTTGAGTGGTGCTGTATAGAATGTTTGTGTTCTGTTGTTGTTGAGTGGTGCTGTATAGAATGTTTGTGTTCTGTTGTTGTTGAGTGGTGCTGTATAGAATGTTTGTGTTCTGTTGTTGTTGAGTGGTGCTGTATAGAATGTTTGTGTTCGGTTGTTGTTGAGTGGTGCTGTATAGAATGTTTGTGTTCTGTAGCTGTTGATTGGTGTTGTGTAGAATGTTTGTGTTCTGTTGTTGTTGAGTGGTGCTGTATAGAATGTTTGTGTTCTGTTGTTGTTGAGTGGTGCTGTATAGAATGTTTGTGTTCTGTAGCTGTTGAATGGTGCTGTATAGAATGTTTGTGATTGTTGGGGAGCCCGGCAACAGATGTCGTCTTTCTGTGGAGAGTCCTGGACAAGTGAGCAGCACATGCTGAACTATCTCATACGGATGGGTGATGATGATGATATAATCCCTTTAACTGTGAGCAGGTAGTTCTTGACAGCCCATTGCCTCTCTGACAAAGGTGCAAGTCTTCCTCAGTTGTTGTGATGATGTGTAGAGTGCATTGTGGATGGTTGGGTGCGATGGGAGTAGCTGGTGTCGCAGGTCAGTTAGTCTTGGGCACTGTAACAGCAGGTGTTCAACCGATTCCTCATGGTGGTGGCAGTGCCGACAGTTTGGTTCACGTAGTGGGTCTATTCTATTTAAATGTTTATTGACGGGGGCATGGCCTGTTCTCAGCTGGAAAATTAGACTCTGATCTCTTCTGTTCAGTTGTTTAACTGGATCTTGAGGGTTTGGTTTAGCTTGATGTTTGAAGAATGGACGCCCTGTCTGGGAGGAAGCCCACTGGTTTAGCCATTCTTGCCTATAATTGTTTCTCAGGATCTGTTGGCAGGTCTGCAGTGTGGTACTTGATGGGAACTGGGGCAATGCTGCTCCTCTTTTTGATAGTTTATTGGCTTATTCATTTTCTGGGACTCCGACATGCCCAGGAATCCACTGGAGTGTAACTTCGACGCAATAGGAAGTGAACAGTTGGTTAATCAATCTACAGATGTTATTAATATTAGGAGCCATTTTGCTTTCTAGGGCTTGGAATGCTGATTTTGAATCTGAGAATATAACGATATCCTCGGGTGGAGTGATGCCATTTTCAAAGTCTGAGATTATCCGGCACAATGCGTTTTCTAGTGCTGTTATTTCTGCATCGTAGCTGGAACAAATTTCTCCGCAAAGGGTCAAAGATGCAAATGTGGTCTTCTGGGTGCAGGTTGGGGTATTTTATCACTGCGCCATATCCAGCATTGGTGGTAGCTTTAAATGCAGATCCATCTGTGTAGACATCGATGATGTCTTTTGGATATGAGTCTATAGTTTCTAAAGCGATGGTTTGTTTTCAGTAGTGGTACTAGAGTGTTCTTGTCTCCTGAGGAGTCAGTAAGTTCAGTTCTTACTGTAGGAGTAGTTGCCTGCCAACAAGATGGTTCATTATTGATAGTTACCATTGGCTTTCTAACTGCTGGTAGGTGGAGTTTGATGCTAGCTTCTTTTGCATTTTTAAGAAACGATGTCTTGTATTCTGTGTTTTTGGTGCCACTGCTCTATCATTTTCCTATTCTCCTCTTTTGTGTCCATTCTCATATACCTTTCGTATGTTTCCACAGCTGAGCCTTCTCTTCTTAGGTTTAAAGGTTCAATACTGGTGTTGATTTCACATGCATCTGTCGGCGTTGTCTTCAAGGCACCACTTATAAACCGTAGAGCGTGATTTTGGACTTTGTCTGGCTTTTGTAGGAGGCTTTTGCTTGCAATAATTTGAAGGGGGAGCGAGTGGTGCTGTATAGAATGTTTGTGATTGTTGGGGAGCCCGGCAATAGATGTCGTCTTTCTGTGGAGAGCCCTGGGCAAGTGAGCAGCACATGCTGAACTGTCTCATACGGATGGGTACCATCAACATCTTAACTATACGTTTCTATAATTGATATAGGTTAAGGATTTCATTGAAATCCTGTCATTAATAACGACAAGGGCAATTACTGTAGCCCCCTCCTCCCCTCCCCTCATTAATTGTTCCTGTAGGGCGTTGATTGTATACTCGACGGATGCATCCTCTCATACGTCCATCCTTGCTAGTCTTATAATTGATGCCAGAGTCCAGCAACCTTGAACTTGTTGATTTATTGATTGCAGTATCGTTCTCTAGCAGGTGATTATTAAATGACCTTAGAATCTCCCATATAGATTTTCAATGTCCAACTATTGGGGCTCTCAAGGCACCTTTCTTTCTAGCGTGAGCTATACATATAGTTGACCATGAACAAAGATTACTTCTAGTAGGTAAACACCTGCACGATCAAATGATAGTCCCTGTGTTTTGTTGATTGTCTTGACAAAAGCTAAAATCACAGAAAACTGGAGGCGAGATGACAGAAAAGCTGGATCATTTGGCTCTAAACTGATGAGTGGAAAGATAACTCGTACATTTTAATTACTGCATGTGATCAGTGCCTGATTATTCAGTAGGCCCACTAGGCACGGAAATAGAGCCCCAAGCAGGCTACAAGGGCCACCGCAAAAAATAAGCAACGGAGAAATATTTTGTTGAGAAAATATCTGGGCCCCTAAATCATTTTTTTAAAATTCAATGCAGTTACTTTTTCTTCCGGTCTAAAATAAACAGTTAAAGTTCGGTAATAATCAAGTAGGTTTGAACATTTTTAGTGCGTTTTTGTTACACACCGAGTGCTATTCAAAACTGTCAAGTTAAGTTGGCAACAGTGTCTCAAATATTAGTATTGACGGTTCTGACAGAGTGGCGTAAAGGAATAATTGTCTAATTGTCCAAGAGGGGTGACCTTGCAGACTGCAACATCTAAACACGCCCCCGCGTGGTAAATGTTACGCCATGTAACACGTTGTGTATTTAGTTCCAGTTTTGTTTAAGTCGAGAATAATTATATTTTATTCTTTATATAAGAGCATTTAAGTGTATTTCACGATAGCCTACTTATCAATATCCTACTGTTTATCTTTGGTGGGTTACTTTGAGGTGAGAATATATATTTAGATTTCTAGAGAGCGTGCGTTAGGCGTAAGGCACGTTGAGATAGGTGATTCTCTGTTTGCTCCTGGTGGAGCAAGGAAACACCAATGCGGCTGGTGTCCATTACAGGCCTACAATAAGCATTTTGAGGCTATTGCTGTGGTTGTTTCGGTGACGGTAACGATGTGTTTCGTGTGATGAGTTCCCAATCTCATCAGGGGTCATATACGACACGCTTGTTACAAGGCGCACCAGTCGTCACTTACGACATGTTCAGAATGCAGTAATGAATATTGAGATGGATCAGTTGCGAGGTAATGGTCTATGCCCATTAAGGAGAGTATTGGTTGTACATATTGTTTAATTCTATTTGATACATATTTATATAATTATGGTTATGCGAAGGATGGTTTGTGAGAGCATGTGGGCTCACTTGGAGATATATATTTCTCTTCTCCGCTCCTGTGGGAGGATGGGGCCACCAGTGTGGTTTGCCTCCGCATGAAGTATTCATATGCTCGTGCAGTAGTAGTTTCGGTAGCAATCTGTGTTACACGGTGAGGTTGCCAGCCTCATGCACAACACCATACTAGTCTCATTGGACGACATGCATGAGTGTGTGTGTGTGTGTGATAGCTGAGAGTGTACTCTTGCAGTAGTGGTTTCGGTAGCAATCTGTGTTAAATGGTGAGGTTGCCAGCCTCATGCACAACACCATACTAGTCGCACTGGACGACACGCATGAGTGTGTGCGTGTGTGATAGTTGAGGGTGTCAGGTGGCGTGGAAGGATGAGAGTATCATTATTTAACTATGATTTTAACTTTATTTTTGGAAAACTATGCAGATAACACTGCACTACTCGCACATTAACATCAACACATACACACACAAAAACAGATAGACTGAATAAGTTTAGCCAGCGGGTGGGTCTGAACATCAGTATAAAGATGACAGAGGTCATGACACTCAATATGGGCAGTCCAGAGCTCATAACAATAAGGAACCAGAAGCTGAAACAGACGGACACATTTACATACCTAGGATCCATAGTAACACCAGACGGCGGAACAAGCAAAGACATCAAGCACAGAATGAATAAAGGGAGAACAGCCTTTGCATCTGGACGACCTCTCAGTACAGTACAAACACCAAATTAAGATTATACGAGAACTGTGTACTTTAAGCGCTTCTCTATGGTGCGGAATGCTGGAGAGTAACAGGGAAGGAAATGTCGATACTGTCCTATTTTCACACAATCTGCCTATGGAAAATTTTTCTAATCTTTTGGCCGAATACTATCACTAACCAAGAACTACTTACTCGGAGTAACCAAAAGGACATGCACACCATCAAAGCTGGCAGACGCAGGATTTGGGTTGGCCACGTTTATCCGTATGACCGACCACCTGAGCATTTATTCGTGCTAGAGTCTAGTCATAATAATGAAATATAAAACTACCATTCGCTATAATAAACAAGCAAGATTCTTAACTAATATAAAAATAACCCTAGAAACTAAGGGCAGGATAAAGAGTGGTAGAAAATCGGCTAGGTCAGTTTTTTGACAATGCACGCTAATTTAGGCGGCAGTCGTCATGGAGAGTATGACGTAAATAGGAACAGCCCCAAACTTAGTAAGACCACGTAAAGGAATAATCAATAATAAATTGAATAGAATAATCGCCAACCAATAGAAGTAGCTAGCTAAGCACGCACTACAGAGGTCAGCTGCTGGCAAGATTCGAGCGGCAGTGTTGGCAAAGTCAGGCATGGCATACTGTCGTAAATTTATTTTGAGAGAAAGAGTCTTAGAAAATAGTAGTCCGGTTTAGAGTGTAGAATGATGGTAAAAAGCTCAGTGATTGAAATGTAGAGATTAAATAGTTGCTTCACAGAGTGCTGGAGGAGAGTAAAGACAGACTTATTTACGACAAATCGTTTCTCTCAATCTACTCTTCAGGCTCCTACTGGTCAAACAATTATTTGCCAGTTTCCAGACTCACACCTGCTCTCACACCGATTTGGTGCTTCAAACACACAGACGACGTGGATACAACTATCTTAAACAAATAGGGGAAATTTTATGGGCTTTGGGTAGTCCAACACAATAACGATTAAGTTTATGTTGTTTATTAAAGTTAAAAAAGGCAATCACTAAGCAATCATTTGTTTACAGGAAGAATTATCAAAATTACAGAAAAATGCAAATAACAAGGTAGGGAGGGGGTGAAGAAGATTGGTATCGACTAAGCCCGTCCCGCTTATTAGACAAAGATAAACCCAGTCCAAAGATAGATAGTTATCAGGAACATAGGTAAGTTAACCTAACAGTAAAGTTAATTACTCAGAAAAGAGGTGTTACAAAATTAGGTATAGGTGGTAGAAAAAAATCCTGTTCTTCCCAATTGCTTTTCCCTTTACTAAGCAAAAGAAAAGGAGGGGGTTTTAAACAGAGTTAACAAATTATCAACTATCCCACTTAAAGGAACAATGTAGGGTATACAGAAAAGATATATATTACCAGGTGAGCAAGTTAAAAGAATGGTTACACAAAAGATTTAATTTCCTGTCATTCATACACGCGCTAGTAAAGGCCTTCACTCATCTTGCTCTCACTTACCGATTGTGAAAAAATCTGGCTCTCCATAGAATAACACCTCAAACTAAATGTATGAGTGTTTGTTCAATTTCCAGCCCCAGATTAGCGGGTAGGCGGTCAGCACATAAAAAGGATCCCGTAATCGCTGGAAAATGAATCGGTATTTGTGTCTCTTTTCTTAATAACAGTTTCTATGGGAGGGCACGGTCTCTGATACCGGGGTGAGGATGGTGTGGTCTATTTGACTTTGCCGCTGATAATAAAATTCTTACGCGTGCTGGTACACTTTATCCGTGAGGTATGGTTTAAGTCCAGGGAGAAAACTAGTCACAATGGTGAACTTATTGATAAACGTACACAAATGTTTGGGATTTTCAAAAAAGAGTCACATTTTTGGACTCGTGGTTTCATTGGCTAATGCACTTGATATTAGCAAAGAAAGACAGAGGAAGGACGCCACTTGACGATTATTTGTTCACGTTGTGAGATTAAGAACAGTAGCAAAGCCTTGTGTGTGACCCATTGCCTTGGCGTCTGGACGGCGGCGATCAAAATTTGTGCCCATTGATCGCCAGTTAATCTATACTAGTGTATTATTTCATTGATTGCGGTAAAATAAATGCTTTTATTAATATTCTTATTAATGTGTAGAGGCTAACCCAGATAGGGCGCCCACAAATTTTGTGTTGTGCGACATTGCTATTGTGGAAGCTTATGACATCCTAAAGGAGCACATGCATGCCTAAGCAGACTATTACAATTTATTCTTAATATTTCTTAGGGTTGGTACTGTGTCTGTTACTGGGTGTAAAAAAGGAAACTAGACAAGTTCCCTTGAAAACCCCCGATATAATATCAGAATGTTCTTTGATAAGGTATTCTCAATGTCATATGGAATGGAAGCCGCTGGTAAGTTTTATAGGGTTTGACCCAAATACTGTATAAAAGAGAAAGGATACAAATACTTAACATAATATATTTATACACAATCCTATCCTTACCCCGCGTAAAATATAATATATTCATCCACTTCGGTTATTTAACTTTAAATTATAACTACGAGCTGAGAGCTTGTCTTAACGTTTAAAAACTTCCGTAAAATAAATTCTACTCATTTAAAAAACCCAGTCATCATGAATTGGAAATAAATACATATTTCGTCAATACTCATGATGAATCGCAATTACTTAGTGAGTTAAAATATTCTCTGACTGGTTACTAGCAGAAATTAAATATTTAAGTTATAGCTGGTATCTACTGTAACACAGGAAAACTTTGAGAATTATAATGACGCTTAAACTAGTAAATCACTCTGCACAAAATTCTTAGAGAAATATAATCGACGATTTACCACTTAATCACTCCAAACTACTAGTCTAGTATATTTACCTTCACACAACTACTTCTAGACTATTCTCCAACGATAAACTAAGAAACTTTACTTAATGCAAAGGATTTCTATAAATCGCCGCTAGACATCTTAAAAAGCTGAGGAGTACTTGTAATGATGTCACCAGGATACAACGTTAAAATATCTCCAAAATTAACGATGAAATGTAGGGGTTAAAAATAATGCGTAAGATACTAGGAGACATGTTCGCCCATGCCAGCTTTCCTGCCACCATTCAAATTAACGAGTTAGAAGTGCATACGGAACGTTTACCCTTTGTAGACGGGAGAGAACGGAGGACACAAAAAAGGAAAAATATGACTGAACACGTGTATGAAGTTCGTACGGCAAAAAGACGCAATGGGGGGGGTGAAAGGAAAAAAATTCACGTCCCCTAGTTGACACAAGTAAGGAAATGGACAAGAAAAGGACATTAGCTCTTGATCGAGACAGTCATTTCTTGGACGTTTTTCGATACTTGGTCTTTATTTGAATGCCGCGGCAAAACACATGAGGGAAGGTTCTCGAACAAATTTCAAAAAATTAAACTTGAGAAAAATATGTACGATTTGAAAATTAGGGGGGAAAGTCGGCGATTGGTCAACGCATTTTATAGTAGCGGGATAGAGAGGTGAAAGTTTGCCATTTGACATAAGTCTGTTCAGAGACGCAGTTTGAATCCATGGTGTTGTTGATTCCATAAGAATATAACTATATAGTGGGACGCCATCATACGGCCAGCAGCTCAGCTGAGTTTTGCTAGCAAACTTTAACTGTGTTCTCAATTCTGAATTCTGGTAAGAATGAACAATATTTATTCTGTATATTTTAATAATTCGAGTGATTGATACTGCCATATCATAAAAATGATTACGACAAGTAAGTGTTCGCTCTAGATCCCCAGCCCTAGATCAGGGTCTAGAGACATACATACAAAGAAAATATATAGGAACGCCTAAATGAAACTATGAAAAAAGGATCTAGTGTTGAGATCAGTGGAACATATCACCTATCTTATTTAATAGCAGGAAGCTATTGAACATATCTCAGATGTAATGTAGTCTTGGGGAACTGATACTATGTGAAACCAACTTGGTAAGATGTGCTGTGTGGTCAGAGAGATCTGACCTAGTCTATGTGGTGTTGTTGTGTGTAGTGTTGTGTGCAGAAGTGGTTCAGAAGATAGAGTTCTGACACATGACCAATACTTTTGTTTCAGAACTGTGAGTTTCTATTTGGCACCAAAGCGGTGTCAAATGCTGTAGTAATATATACAAGTGTGGACCAGAGCAGTCTATCATTGTGTCAGAGCAGCCGTATATTGCCCCCAGCACGGAGAGGTGGGGCCACCAGACTTTTGTACAGGATCGACGCAGGCGAGATAAGTCATATCTGGCCTGCTGGACTTTCACCAACATTTTCAACTAAACTATCCCTAATTCACCATTAAATAAAGCCATGACATTGGGGAAATTAAACTATATATATTTATCCCTTAAGTCAACGGACAATGTTTGGCAGTCATAGACTGGGAGTGATGACACCACCCCAACAGCATATCTAGTAATAAGTTCTCCTGTGACTAGCTTAATATAATTATTATTAACCAGTCATTTGAAATAATTAAGTACACATTTTCCATTTTATTATGTCATATGATTTTGCATTCCATTTATGACTCCATAATATTTCTTATGTTCTGACCAACTAAACATTTGGTTCAGAACAAAATAAATTTATCAAAAGATTTAATTTGTGAAACTAAAACAGCCTGAGTTAGTTCAGTGTGTCATAAATTTTATTAATATTATTAGACTTCTTAAATATCTGTGTGTGTGTGTGTAATCTACCACAACACAGTACATATCAGTACCCTAGACTTTTAACGTAGCCACATTCATTAGTAAAAAAAGATATGTGTGAGGTCGTAAGTGGTAGTAAGAAGGGCCTTCTGTAATTCACATCTACATTTATCTCAGGAGCCTTCACAGCTGACCTCATACATCACACTAGGTAACATCAATCATACAATACCATCAAAATCCACTACATATATTGGGGTCTCTTCCAGGGATAATTAGCTTATCAGTAATATTAGGATCTCCTGGTGGGAGAATTAAATCAGGGGAACAAATTGTAAAAATTAAAAGTGTCCCTTAAAATTGAAAGTGAAAATAAAAGTTGGTGAATCTTCACAGCCAGTGGTAATTAATTAGTTAACTGGCTAATTAGAATTACCTTAATCAATAGTTAAGTAGAATTACTTTAGTTATTGATTGGTTAGAATTTTACCTTGAGCATTGTTATTTTGTGTGATGGCTGAGTTAGCAAAGTTCAGATCAGCTGCTGTGCTAACGGCGAAGGATATGGGAATGGATGGTCAGGCTTTAATTCAGTATGTAACTGCTGAATGTGACAAGTATATTGAACGGGAAGAAAGAAGATTAGAAAAAGAGGCCGAAAGAAAATTAGAATCTGAAAGGTTGGCTGAAGAGAAGAGGTTACAAATTGAGGCTGATAGAGAACTTAAGAGGCTGCAGATTGAGGCTGAGGCTAAGAGAAAAAGCAGAGGTGGGGGGGGGGGGGGGGGGAGGGGGGGGGGGGGGGGGGGGGGACTGACAATAGGCTAAAAGGCTTAGAGGCAGAAGAAAAACGACAGCAAAGGGAAGCAGAAGAAAAATGATTGACTGCCGAAAGGGAGGCAGAAGATAGAAGGTTGCAAAGGGAGCACGAATTACGACTAAGGGAGCTGGAGTTACAAGGCCATGCTCCTGAAAATGGTGCCAGCCCTTTTGCCTCAGATGCTGCAGCTAGTCAGGGAGCCTCAAACTCAGCTATGGGGTTTCATTTAGACCATTTTGTTGAAAAAGACGATGACATCGAGGGGTACCTCAGTCGTTTTGAATTATTAGCTACTACATGTGGGTTAGAGAGAGAGAGAGTGGAGTTTAAAGTTATCACAGGGACTGAGAGGTACTTCTTATGAAGTCTTCGCAAAAATGAACAGAGAAGACCAAGACAATTATGACATGTTAAAGCAGGCTTTGTTATTGAGGTACGAAAAAAATGGTGAATTTTATCGTAAGAAATTTAGAAATGCCAAACTGTTGTCTGGGGAGACATACCACCAATTCTCTGCCAGACTGGAAACCTATTTGGAGAAATGGACTGCTCTGGGGAAGACCCAAGATCTTAAAGAGATGATCATGATAGAGCAATTGAGAGAGTCCATGGCTCCAGACATGAGAAAATTTCTCATGGAACAAGGTGCAGAGAAGTTGGGGGAGATTTTAAATGTCGCTGAGAGGTATCAGGCAGCCCAGGCAGAGGTAAGTGGCAATAAAAAGAAGCACATAGAAACTTTTAAAGCTCCACAGCCATTTAATAAATTTGAAAATAGAGAACAGGGTAATAAAGGCAGGACAAACTTTGAACGGCCAAGAAATGACTATCGAGACAGAAACTCACAGTTCAATGACCAAAAATACAATGAAAGAAAACCGTTTAACCAAGGAAAAAGATGGTGCAAATGGTGCAAGAAAGATAACCATAACACCGAATTTTGTAGAAGGAAACCTTCAAACATTGCTGCAATGAAGTCGGGGACTCAAAGATTAAAGGTTAATCCTAATGGACAGCAGCAGGAACCTTATCACCCCCCAGTTTGTGAGGATGTTATTTGTAATGGGGTCACCATAAGGTGCCTTTATGATACAGGTTTGGATTATGATTCAGTTGTGAAGTCTAGCCTAGTGGACCCAAGTCAGTATACCACAGAAACAGTGGAAATACAAGGGGCGACTAAGGACATACCACTCATGACACTTCCCATCGCAAGGATAACGGTGAAAACTCGCTATGTGGAAGGAGAGATCAGAGCAGCAGTGATAGATGAACCAATCTACCCTCTGATATTGGGGTGTAGATACGTCTTCTTGGGGAATCCCGAGAGACCTGTGATCATGGCGACAGTGCAGACCAGGTCACAGAAAAAGGAGGAAGAAGGTGAACCTATAAATGCTCATCCAGAGGAGATGAGGAAGGCGCAGGCTGAGGATAGGACACTCAAGCCATGTTTTAAAAAATTGCCCAAATGCCACACACCTCCAAGCAAGGGGGAATATTTTATGAAGAACAAACTATTATACAGGAAGGCCGGAACTGGAACAAATGGTCACAACCAGCTGGTTCTTCCCACTTCATATAGGGATAAAGTGATGGAACTCGGGCATGCGATTCCCTTCAGTGGTCACATGGGGATCAGCGCCACAGGACAGCGTATAGCTTGTCATTACTTCTGGCCAGGGATAACGGAGGATATAAAAAGATATGTCAAATCCTGTCCAGAATGTCAAAGGGTAGCTCCAAAGCACTGGACTGCTCCTGCAACTCTAGGGGAAATGCCCATAGTGGGAACACCTTTTGAGAGGGTTGCAGTGGATATTGTGGGACCTCTCACTCGGACCAAGAGGAGGAACAGTTACATCCTTACTCTGGTGGACACTTGTTCTATGTGGGGAGAGGCGGTAGCCCTGCCATCAATTGATTCAAAACATGTAGCAGAGGCACTACTTACAATATTCACAAGATTAGGATTCCCGCATCAAATCTTGACTGATAATGGCTCTCAGTTCAAGGGGGAACTAACGGAAGAAGTTTTTAAGCTATTTCAAGCCAGACACTTTCATTGTAGTCCGTACCACCCACAAGGGAACGGCCAGGTAGAGAGGTTTAATGGGACTCTCATTTCTATCCTGAGGAAGCTGGCACACGAAAAACCGGATCTGTGGGATCAATTCCTGCCCGCCGCATTGTTTGCGTATCGGGAGGTACCACATAGTTCAACCGGGATGGCTCCCGCAACTCTGCTATTTGGGAGGCCAATAAAAGGTCCATTAGAAGCACTATTAAGGACCTGGACAGATGAGAAGGCAGAAGAGACTGTTACCTCATCTTATCAATACGTGAACGAACTGACCACTCGTCTGAAAGCTGGATGGAAACTGGCAAATGATAATTTGAGACAAGCCAGGAAGAAACATGCAGCATATTTTAATAGGAAGGCAAAGGACAGAGAACTAGCTGTGGGAGAGAAGGTGCTTCTTCTACTACCCGGCAGCCAGAATAAATTACAAATTGGATGGCAAGGTCCATATACGGTTCTAGAGAAGGTGTCTAGAACAAACTATAAAATTGACAAAAAGGGGAAGGAGAAAGTTTATCATGTAAACCTTTTAAAGAAGTATCTGGACAGACCACTCCAGGAAAGCACCCCCTTACTGACCTTGGCTATCGCAACTCAAATGCAAAAGGAACCACTCACCTCGCATGAATACCCATTACATCCTTGTGAAACAGCGGCACAAGTAAAAGTCAGTAAGCACCTGACTAAAAATCAGAGGGAGAGAGTTCAACAGGTTCTGGAGGAACATACAGATGTATTAACAGATAAACCAGGACATACAAATTTGCTACAGTATGACATGAAACTGGTAGACTCAAACCCAATCTGTATGAGAGCCTATTCTATTCCGTTCGCGAAGGAGAAGGCATTGAAGGAAGAAATAGATTATTTGTTGAAGGAGGGGATTATTTCACACAGTGAATCATCTTTTAGCTCCAGTGTCGTTTTGTTGAGGAAACCGTCTGGGGAACACAGACTGTGCATAGATTACAGGAAACTGAATGCTGTCACAGAAGGACAAGTGGATCCATTACCAGACACAAAACAGTTATTTGCCAGATTAAACAAGGCAAAATACTTTTCAAAGGTGGATCTTAGTAAAGGCTATTACCAGATTCCAGTGAAGCCTGAAGTGAGACCTTATTTAGCGTTTAGCACATCGGAAGGACATTATGAATTCAACATGCTACCATTCGGATTGAAAAATGCTCCGAGTGTATTTTCAAGGATGATGCGCAAATTGTTGGATCCCCTGAATAACCCATGTATCACGAATTTCATGGATGATATTCTCGTCGCCACAGAGACATTTGAAGAACACATTGACGCTCTAAAAATGTTATTTAATAGGCTTAGGGAGGCGAACTTAACTGCTAGGCCAACAAAATGTTGTATTGGATGCAAAGAGTTGGAATTCTTGGGACACACTGTATATCAGGGTAACATGACCCCTGATCCCAAGAACTTGGAAAAACTGCAGAGAGCACCTAGACCACAAACAAAAAAGGACGTGCGATCATTCGTGTCGTTATGCGGATTTTTATCAAAAATATATCAAAAATTTTAACTCTATTTGTGCTCCTCTGACTGATCTGACTCGCAAGGGACTTCCAGATAAAATTATTTGGACTGCGCAATGTGAATTAGCTTTCCAAGAATTAAAGGAAAAACTCACTAGCAAGCCTATTCTCAAATTGCCTGATTTGACACAGGACTTTGTGGTGAGAACAGATGCAAGTAATGTGGGCCTCGGGGCGGCCTTGTTGCAGAGGTCATCTTCACCCGATGGGGAACTGAACCCAGTCGCTTATGCAAGCCGCAAATTGAATAAAGCGGAACAAGGATATTCTACAAGCGAAAAGGAATGTTTAGCGTTAATCTGGGCAATAAAGAAGTTTCAAATCTATCTGTATGGTAGGACTTTTGTGGTCCAGACGGATCATCAGCCCCTCGTATTCTTATCTCAGGCTAAGCATGAAAACGCAAGATTGTTGAGGTGGTCTTTATTACTGCAACCTTATCAGTTTATTATCGAATACATCCCAGGGTCATTGAATGTCGGTGCAGATTTCCTCAGTCGGCACCCCTGTGATCAAGATTAGAGTAGTGGCAGGCGTGAGGAGAGATTTTATCTATGTGTATCACTGGTTTTGGAACTTGCCGTAGTGCATGTTCTCAGGTGGGGACATGTGTGATGATGTCACCATGATACAACGTTAAAATATCTCCAAAATTAACGATGAAATGTAGGGTTAAAAATAATGCGTAAGATACTAGGAGACATGCTCGCCCATGCCAGCCTTTCCCACCGCCATTTAAAAACTAACGAGTTAGAAGTGCAGACGAAACGTTTACCCTTTGTAGACGGGAGAGAACGGAGGACACAAAAAAGGAAAAAATATGACTGAACACGTGTTTGAAGTTCGAACGGCAAAAAGACGCAAGGGGGGGAGAAAGGAAAAAAATTCACGTCCCCTAGTTGACATAAAGTAAGGAAATGGACAAGAAAAGGACATTAGCTCTTGATCGAGACAGTCATTTCTTGGACGTTTTTCGATACTTGGTCTTTATTTGAATGCCGCGGCAAAACACATGAGGGAAGGTTCTCGAACAAATTTCAAAAATTAAACTTGAGAAAAAATATGTTTTTTCTTAATAATAGAGTTATGAAAATAAAACCTAGCTAGTTTGATAGCCCATCTTGAGCAGAGAAATAATATGCTTTCAATTATACAGACGGATAGATAATAAGGACGATATTAACAAAAGACTGTATTGTTCATATCATACAAGCGACTGCACTGTTAACCCATGTCACTAAATTTTCTAAAATCTTGACCTTTTGTCTGCAAACGTAAAAATCGAGCTGTAATTAAAGAGAGGGAATGTGGTGGAGAATTGTAGCTAAAAATAACTTAGGCAGCAGATTCGTGTAGGAAATACATGTAAAACCAAGTGTGTTTTTATGAAAAAAACAAGTAGAGGCAGACGGACTAACAGACCGTAATACATACTTGACTGAGATTTGACTGAAGTGACTTTTGGTTGACGATTTGAAAATTAGGGGGGAAGTCGGCGATTGGTCAACGCATTTTATAGTAGCGGGATAGAGAGGTGAAAGTTTGCCATTTGACATAAGTCTGTTCAGAGACGCAGTTTGAATCCATAGTGGTGTTGATTCCATAAGAATATAACTATATAGTGGGACGCCATCATACGGCCAGCAGCTCAGCTGAGTTTTGCTAGCAAACTTTAACTGTGTTCTCAATTCTGAATTCTGGTAAGAATGAACAATATTTATTCTGTATATTTTAATAATTCGAGTGATTGATACTGCCATATCATAAAAATGATTACGACAAGTAAGTGTTCGCTCTAGATCCCCAGCCCTAGATCAGGGTCTAGAGACATACATACAAAGAAAATATATAGGAACGCCTAAATGAAACTATGAAAAAGGATCTAGTGTTGAGATCAGTGGAACATATCACCTATCTTATTTAATAGCAGGAAGCTATTGAACATATCTCAGATGTAATGTAGTCTTGGGGAACTGATACTATGTGAAACCAACTTGGTAAGATGTGCTGTGTGGTCAGAGAGATCTGACCTAGTCTATGTGGTGTTGTTGTGTGTAGTGTTGTGTGCAGAAGTGGTTCAGAAGATAGAGTTCTGACACATGACCAATACTTTTGTTTCAGAACTGTGAGTTTCTATTTGGCACCAAAGCGGTGTCAAATGCTGTAGTAATATATACAAGTGTGGACCAGAGCAGTCTATCATTGTGTCAGAGCAGCCGTATATTGCCCCCAAGCACGGAGAGGTGGGGCCACCAGACTTTTGTACAGGATCGACGCAGGCGAGATAAGTCATATCTGGCCTGCTGGACTTTCACCAACATTTTCAACTAAACTATCCCTAATTCGCCATTAAATAAAGCCATGACATTGGGGAAATTAAACTATATATATATTTATCCCTTAAGTCAACGGACAATGTTTGGCAGTCATAGACTGGGAGTGATGACACCACCCCAACAGCATATCTAGTAATAAGTTATCCTGTGACTAGCTTAATATATTTATTATTAACCAGTCATTTGAAATAATTAAGTACACATTTTCCATTTTATTATGTCATATGATTTTGCATTCCATTTATGACTCCATAATATTTCTTATGTTCTGACCAACTAAACATTTGGTTCAGAACAAAATAAATTTATCAAAAGATTTAACTTTAAAAAAAACTAAAACAGCCTGAGTTAGTTCAGTGTGTCATAAATTTTATTAATATTATTAGACTTCTTAAATATCTGTGTGTGTGTGTGTGTAATCTACCACAACACAGTACATATCAGTACCCTAGACTTTTAACGTAGCCACATTCATTAGTAAAAAAAAAAAGATATGTGTGAGGTCGTAAGTGGTAGCAAGAAGGGCCTTCTGTAATTCACATCTACATTTATCTCAGGAGCCTTCACAGCTGACCTCATACATCACACTAGGTAACATCAACCATACAATACCATCAATATCCACTACAGTACTGAGAAACTTTTAGTTAGAATACTCTGGTATATATACATCTGGAATCAAAGGGAAAGTTATAACTTGCAGACTCTTGCCAGATGTTCGCACCCACTGTGGATCTACGTTCAGATCTTTAAATCAAAGATCTACTCACACTAACACCGAAAAACCAGAACTCCGCGTTCTCGCTACAATCAGGCATATACGTAATTGACCAGACCGTGTTTAATTACTTTATTACTTGCAGACATGGTCATCGAGCGAAATATAGCGAGCCCATCTTCGATCTGGCAATACGCCGTGTTTAATTACCTTACTAGCAAACAGTTTTACAAGGGAAGTAATAAAAGTTGTCTACCTTGGTTCCACTATTGTCTGCTCTAGTACTAAAATTACAATTCATCATTCTGATCTCTGTCTAATCTCTTACAACGATTTTCCAATTGTTGCCAAGAAATCTCCAGGTAACGTAGCTAATAAAGTCTGCTGGTGATCTACATCAAAGGAATATAGCGACAAGTATTAAATGCGTGCTAAATGGGAAAGAGAGACAGATCTATTCTGAGTAATAGGAGGTTTAGGGTTAACCAACAGGCGTAGGCAAAGGCAAAGTAAATGGAAAAGTGTAGATAAAGAAGATAGATAATATGAAATCTATTATCCTAATCTGTCACATATCTATGTACAAGCACACAAGCGTTCAACTCCCGTTTGCCTTTAACTGTCCCTTCTATTATGGACTTTTGCAAAGTGGTATGTCTCTTTATGTGGCCAAAATATTTTAGCTGCCTAATTCTAATCTCCTTCATTAGCTCTCTTGTCATACCTAGGTTTTCTAGGACCTCTTTATTTGTTTTCTTCTCTGTAAATGAGATGCGCCCCATTCTTCTATATATATCCACATCTAGAGATCTTCAGTTCTGTTCTCCAACTGTTTATTAATTGTCCATGGTTCACCACCCTACAGCAGTGAAGAATATATATAACACTTAATGATTCTCAGTTTTAATTTATGAGTTAACTGTTTAGATGTCAGCATGTGTCTCATGTTGCACCATATACAATACAATATATATTAAACATCACTGCTGACGGTTAAAAAACAATTTGATCGGGTCGTGTGTCCCATGTTGCACAAAGAATTATTGAAACGCTGGCCGAGTATTCGCCCGGGTCGATGCGCCCTAAAATAATTATTACGGGACGGAGTACTGAAAATTTTATTTTGAATGTTTGTTATTGTTTGTGATCTTTTCCTACAAAGGCAATAGTTTAAAAGGATAACTGTATATAAAAAATTATGATGTGGAAATCAAACACACACTACTCACACATAAGATAATGATAACACTACATAACATACTCACAGACATGAGTCACTCACGAAATAAATATAGATTCTTCATGACAGATAATCAGCATTTTGTTAAGCCTCAGGAAATTATATTGATAATAATAATAATAATAAATTCTTTAAGCGCCAAACACGGCGCATAAGGCAGAAACCAGTGCTCTCCAGGTTGTTCGTTGTGACGCCACTCCTCTTAGCTCTTGCACATTATTTAGGCCCAACGTTCTTCCTTCTCTTATTATTGTTCTTCTGAGTGTTTCTTTTGGTCTTCCTTTTTTCCGCTTACCCTCCGGAACCCAAGTGAGCGCCTGTAGTGGTATTCTGTTGTTTTGCATTCGTAGGACATGACCGATATATGACCATCGTCTTTTCCTTATATAGTCGGAGACATATTTCTGCCTAGAGTCTTCTCTTATTTGTCGATTATTATATTGATAATAAACATAAAATACATTTAGCAAAGGGTTTATACATTTTATATTACAATGTCAAAATGGTCAGTGCTATTCTATAAAATATAAAACATGATGTTACTTATTTAATTAATTATGGTATTTGCTATGTATTTAGATTAGTCTTTGTGTATATATCAAATTAGTTTTCAAATAAGGAATTTTATCAGTTTGTATAGTAGTAAACACATAATTGCTCACAGTTACGTAATCCTAATATCTGGACAATTATCCTACTTTCACAAGAAAATGTTCTGTCAGATCCGAAACGTGCTCGTATTAATCTCTTGAAAATTCTGTATTTCAAACATGGCAGACAATATATGAGCCTACGGCAATATCTTTTCCATGTTCTGCGTGAGTTGTTAGTGCGAGAGAGCGTCTGGCAGTTCAATCACAGAATCACTGGATGGATAAAGGCGTATGCCTGTCCAGGTCTAGCTTGCACAGTCATCTTCTCTGATATTACTGTTTATTCGATCGTTCATGACTTCAGACTTACCTCTCTCTTGTTTACTTCTAGAATTATAACTGGACCACAAGTTATGTTATATTTGGGCTTGCCTGCAAAACATAGCAATGTAGAAATGAATGTAGAGAATACAATAGGCAGCAAAAGCCAACAACAACAACATCAACAACAACAACATCTTTCAAAAACACAGTTACATCAGTCATTGTTGTCCATTATTACGAAAGATATCAGAAATTTTCTCGATAAACTTACAATTTCCATCTTTAATTTTCTTTATGCCCATGTTTATTATTCCTGTTGTTATATCTTTTACAAAATCAGAGGCACATCTCCAATCCAACCTGCAAGTCTGGAAGGAAGAGCTGGAGAAGAGAGGGATGGTCATAAGCAGCTCTAAAACAAAATCCATGATGATATCACGAGAAGAAAGAAAACATCAGATTAAGTTGGGAGAACAGGTCCTGGAGCAGGTCGACTACTTTAAATACCTCGGAGCTATTATAGACCGAAGGGGAGGCATCAAAGAAGAGTTGGCCACTCGAAAAGCAGCAGCTGGGAGACTTTTTCAGGCCATAAATCGAGGATTCCTCAGCAAGAGAGAGGTTGGTAAGAAAACGAAGATGGCTGTATACCGCTCCACCTATGTCCCAGTCTTGACATATGGATGCGAGTCATGGGCAATGACTACAACCCATAAAAGCCAGATCCAAACCTCAGAAATGAGGTATCTGAGGAAGGTGGTTGAAGTAACAAGAAGAGACATGGTACGCAACCAGACGATACGTCAAGGCCTTAAATCCTACCCCATGCAGCCGCAAGTAGAATAGTCCCAATTAAGATGGTTTGGCCATGTCTGCAGAATGGGAGAAGATCGGATACCACGACAAGAATGGGAAACAAAGAGCCAAGGATCCAGACCTCGAGGACGACCCAGAGTCCGCTGGGAGGACAACATTAGACAATCTTTGAAGGATCGAGGACTAGAATGGAACCAGGCCAGGAGGAAGACAGCCGATAGGATAGTCTGGCGCTCTCTCTTCCAAACCTCTACACCTCACGGTAGAAGGGGAACGACTAAGTAAGTAAGTTATGTCTTTTACGTAAATTTTTTTTTCTTGTCTAACACAAATAACATTATTTCACTGTTGTATTAACACAAAGACTGACATACAGGTTCTGTAAAAGTATTAACATACGTACACACTCACGCACACATCAGTTTAAAATAATTGTTGAAAGCCTAAACAAAACGATACAGCAAGCAGCCACTGAGTCTATTAGCAGAGAGCCAAGACAGAATTACAAACCATGTTGAACTGAAGAACTACAAAAGCTTGATGATGAACTAAGAAATATCAACAACATAAAAGAGAGAGAAGAAACAACCGAAGAAAATCACAAACACTGGTCACATGCGAAATATTTCTTTACTCCTTGTCACTGTTTTTAAGGAGACGTAGCATTATATTTTTTATTTTATTTCAAGGGTAACAACACAATTAAAAAAACAAATTCTAAATTAAATGAAACATATACTGCAATGCGTTCATTATTTTCAGCTAGCATACTAAGTAATATAAGATGAATATTGCTTATTATGAAATTGTTCGGTTATTAAATTCTGTAACATGTAAGTGTTTTTATTGTATTTTATCTTTATATGTTTTTAAAACACGTCCACCGGATACAAGTTATAATGTAGTGAATACTTATTTGATCTATCGCTATCAATGTTAATTGTTCACCGTTAACAACGTATCTTTTCGTAGATTTGCGCACCAAAATGTGAAACGTGCTCGTCATCAAATCATGAATATAATGTATTGTTATTGTTGTTCAGAATCAGCATCATTGCATTCCGGACAAATCCATAGGTGCTCAGTCTCCTTCAGCAAATGTCGAAGGGTATGAATACTAATAGTTCATGTTGCGCGCTGATTGTACATACACCGGATGCATCCTCTCATCCGTTCATTCCTGCCTATCCCACGCCTACTGCCAAACTCCAGCACTCAGCCGTGATGATTCATCCATATCCAACGCACCAATTATAGGTGCTCTTGACGCTAGTCTATCATATCTTTCATTGCCGCGTACGCCTGCATGACCAGGACAGTAGATCCACACCAGTTCCTGAAGATTTGAGGCTGCTCTGGAGGTTTTCCATTCATGCTGTAGCCATCCATTTTGGATCTTACGAAGCATGGACTGAGGATCTGACACAATAACTGCTCTTTTGAATGAAGTTTCAGACTTACTTACTTACTTAGTCGTTCCCGTTCTACCGTGAGGTGTACAGGTTTGGAAGAGAGAGCGCCAGACTATTCTATCAGCTGTCTTCTTCCTGGCCTGGTTCCATTCTAGTCCTCGGTCCTTCAATGATTGTCTAATGTTGTCCTCCCAGCGGACTCTGGGTCGTCTTGGAGGTCTGGATCCCTGGCTCTTTGTTTCCCATGCTTGTCGTGGTAGCCGATCTTCTCCCATTCTGCAGACATGGCCAAACCATCTTAGTTGGGACTGTTCTATTTTGGGTCTGCAGCGGGTGGGATTTTAGGCCTTGACGTATCGTCTGGTTGCGGACCATGTCTCTTCTTGTTACTTCAACCACCTTCCTCAGATACCTCATTTCTGAAGTTTGAATCTGGCGTTTGTGGGTTGTAGTCATTGCCCATGACTCGCATCCATATGTCAAGACTGGGACATAGGTGGAGCGGTATACAGCCATCTTCGTTTTCTTACCAACCTCTTTCTTGCTGAGGAATCCTCGATTTATGGCCTGATAAAGTCTCCCAGCCGCTGCTTTTCGAGTGGCCAACTCTTCTTTGATGCCCCCTTTTCGGTCTATAATAGCTCCGAGATATTTAAAGTGGTCGACCTGCTCCAGGACCTGTTCTCCCAACTTAATCTGATGTTTTCTTTCTTCTCGTGATATCACCATGGATTTTGATTTAGAGCTGCTTATGACCATCCCTCTCTTCTCCAGCTCTTCCTTCCAGACTTGCAGGTTGGATTGGAGATGTGTCTCTGATTTAGCAATCAGGACAACATCATCAGCAAATGCTAGCTCTGAAATACAGACCTGTCTCATCTTCCAGTACCCCACTGAATACTTTCTTGTTCTCTCCTTACATGCCTTGATGACATCGTCCATGAGGAGTATGAAAAGATAAGGTGACAGGATATCGCCTTGTCTTACACCAGTGGTGGTCCTGAACTCTTCTGACTTATAGTTTGCTGTCCTCACATAATTTCTGCAAGACTTGTAGAAGCTCTGTATAGCATGAATCAGAGGTGCTGGAATGTTCTTCCTTGCCAAACAGTCCCAAAGTTTGCTCCAGGGGACCCTGTCAAACGCCTTTTCCAGATCTATGAAACAAAGATGGATCTCACTCTTGTACTCAAGGGCCTTTTCACTCAGCTGCCTGAGTGTGAAGATTAGGTCTTGAGTACTTCGGTTTGCTCGGAATCCGCACTGGGCTTCATCCAATTGTGGCTCAGCTAGGCATCGGAGTCTCTGCTCTAGGATTCTAGAGTAGATTTTACCAGGGACACTGAGAAGGGATATGCCTCTGTGGTTTCCACATTGTCGATTGTCACCCTTTTTGAAAATCGGTGTTATGATGGCAATCTCCCAATCCTTTGGTATGGTCGTGTTGTACCACGCTGCCTGTAGAACCCTTAGGAGTAATAGGTCGCCTGATGCTCCCATGTACTTAACCATTTCTTGTGTTATACCATCATGCCCTGCTGCTTTGCCCATCTTGATTTTCTCCATTGCTGCCTTCAGTTCTTCCATCTTTATGTCCTCTTCATCACCATTTGTATCCTCTTCTGTGCTAATGGTTATCATTTCTGATGCTCTACCTTGCTCACCATCAAGGAGTTCTGAGAAATATTCTTTCCATTTTTCCATTACTTCCTTCGGGGCAGTAAGCAATTTGCCTTGCTTGTCCTTTATAAATTTAAGAGGGCATTGTTTTTCCTTCCTCATGTTCTTTAGGGTCTTATAGAACAATTTCTGGTTTTCTTGCGCATCCTTTTCTAGCTTTTCTCCAAATTCTTTCCAGGACTTCTGTTTTGCTGCTAGCACCTTGTTCTTTGCTTCTGTTCAGAAGTTTCAGACAACCACCTTAAAGCAGTAGTAGACGTCTCTACCTCCATTCTCATGTTGGAGGTTGTTGTCATGTAGGCCCCGCTATGTCCAGCGACGATCATGCCCTTAATTCTAGCCGAGAAGCCCCATCCTGATTTTCCATACTGTATAAAAATACAAAAGCCATCCCAGACAAATATGTATACGGCAAGCGCTCTTAGTTATACGCACGGGCATAAATATTACAAAGTTACAGGGGAGGGGGGAGGAACAGTCGTTATAGATAAACACGGCCTTAGACAAGTTTATTTTTGGATGTTATCGTTGCTCAGAATCGACACCACTGCACATTTGTAGTTATTTACCAAATATCCTGCGTAACCCTGTGAGATGCTTGGCGTATCCTCATGTGGTAGGTGTACCTCAGCCTGCGAACTCCTGCTCTACAGGGACTTAAAATCCAATCTTTCTGGTATGTAAGTCTATGCTATTAATTTTGACGTTTTTTTATTATATTAACTGTGACTTTCTGACGTGGAGTTTGTATAGCTAGGAAGACATTTTCTCTAGTCCCAGAGAAACAAATATTCTTCCTGTATGCCATCACTGGTGTCAATACCGTGTCGAGGTATGGCGGCTTGCGTACCCTGATCACCCCCAGAGCTATGCCAGCGGAAGTTTTACTCCTGGAAGGTTCTACCAAGCTGGACAGGTTTGCGCGGGCAGCGGTCAGACTAAAGCAGACACCCTGGTCCTCCAGGTTGGGGGTTTTAGCATAGGACTGACACCCCTGTCTATGTAAAAAGAAATGAAGTTACGGAAACGACAACAAATGAACAAACTTTACTGCGGGACGGACATCCGGAGTCTGAAGGTCGTATGACTGTCAGTGGTGAAAGCCGAAAGGAAGCCACTGACACGAAAACGGACGTCCTGACCGCAAAACGTGAAACAAGAATAGGATTTTGGAATGTCAGGACAATGAACGAGACGGGCAAACTAAAACAAGTGACAGCAGAAATGAGAAACTATAGAGTACACATTCTAGGGATAAGCGAGAGCACATGGACAGGGGCAGGAAAAGTTAAAACAGCAACAGGAGAAACAGTACTTTACTCTGGAAGAGAGGATGGACAGCACCATGAAGATGTAGCCATTATTCTACAGAAAGGAATAGAAAGGACATTACTGGAATGGAAACCCATCAACAATAGACTGATAAGAATAAGATTGAGAGGGAGATTCACCAACACTACAAAAATACAATGCTACGCACCAACGAATGACAGCGATGAAGAGGTCAAGGATGAATTCTATCATTAACTGCAGAAATAAATGGAAGACACACCTAGATATGATCTTATAATAGTAATGGGAGACCAGACCTCAATGCGAAAGTTAGAACACACAATACATATAATGAAAGAGTAATGGGAAAATGCGGCAGCAGAACAGCAAATGAAAATGGGGATAAATTAATAAGTTTTTGTAGCATTAACAACCTGGTCATTGGAGGAACACTTTTCCCCCACACGGAAATTCACAAATTAACATGGGAATGACCAAATGGTCGGGACAGAAACCAGATAGACCACATCATGATTAATGGTAGATGGAGACATGCATTACAGGATGTGAGGGTAAGAAGAGGTGCAGATGTGAGAAGTGATCACCATTTAGTAGTAGCACAACTGAAAGTGAAACGAAGAACGGCTAGACCATTTGTAACTACACAGAAAAGATTTGACATCAGCAAATTGAAGGACCCCCTTACCAGAAAAGCTTTTGCGACAGATATAAATAAACGATATCAATTTGCCAAAAGTCAGGAAAAGACATTGACTGATGATATAGACCAGAATTTCAACAACATTTCAACAATATATAAGGAAAGCAGCAAATCATGCTTGGGATTCCAGGAAAGGAATAACCAAGACTGGATAACACCAGAAACTTTAAACACCATAACGATGAAAAAGGAAATGAAAAAAAAAGAAAACAGAAGCGAAGGCTCCCAGGTTAAAGCAACAATATAGCGAACAGTACAGTCAGCTGGACAAGGAAGTTAAACGCCAAATCAGGGCCAACTGAATGAATTGCCTAGACGATCTTGCAAGAGAGACAGAAGAGGCAGCACTGAGAAATGAACAAATCACAGTATACAAAATAACTAAATTCATCAGCGGAAAACGAGGTGCAAACAATATTACATTAGCAAGAGATAAGCAAGGAAATCTCATCACGACAGCAGAGGGACAGGAAACAAGATGGGCAGAGCATTTCAGAGAAACTATGAACAAGGAACCACCAGAGAGAGTGTTGAATGTTCCTGAGGCTGATCATGATCTAGATGTTAATACAGACATTCCACGAAAAGAAGAAATCATCACAGCAATCAAAGGGTTAAAGAAGGGAAAAGCTCCTGGCCATGATAACTTACATGCAGAGCTATTTAAGACAGACCCTGAGTTAGCAGCAGAACTATTAGAACCACTATTTGCACAAGTCTAGAAAACAGGGACAACAGCAACGGAGTGGAACAAAGGAATAATTGTCAAATTGCCCAAAAAGGGAGATCTTGCAGACTGCAATAATTGGAGAGGAATCACTCTTTTCTCAGTTCCTAGTAAAATACTAGGCAGTATAATTATACAGAGAATTTCAAAAGCAGTAGACCACAAACTGAGGAAAGAACAAGCAGGATTTAGAAAGAACAGAAGATGTATAGATCATATATTTACATTCAAGAACATTATAGAGAAGTGCTCAGAATGGCAAAGTTATACATTAATTTCGTTGATTTTGAAAAGGCTTTTGACAGTACACATAGGGACAGTTTATGGAAAATACTGAGGGCTTATGGAATTCCAAGCTGCATAGTGTCAATCATAAAAAGGCTATATGCCAACTTTACGTGTAGCGTTGGGCAGAGCAGCTTAACCTTTGAGGTGAAGACAGGAGTACGACAGGGATGCCCCTTGTCAACCACTCTATTTTTAACAATCATAGACTGGGTGATGCGCCAGACAACAGAGGGCAGTCCAAGAGGAATACGATGGACTACATTTTCTACAGTGGAAGATCTGGAATATGCAGATGACATTAGACTATTAGCACATTCACATCAACACATCCAGGAAAAAACGGATAGACTTAATAAGTATAGCCAGCAGGTGGGCTTGAACATCAATCTAAAGAAGTCAGAGGTCATGACGCTCAATGTGAGTGTGACGGGTATAGTTTATGTGGGTGGATGTAGAAGATCAGACAACACTTAAACACCACTCGTCCTAGCTCACTGTCTAACGAGTAATACACCAACTCCAACACCAGTATCAATCTTCGTGAATATATAATATCACAAATAAGTCACAATGGGCGCAGGGCCATTACAAATATTGGAGACATAACAAATCCCGAGTATTCTACGATCACTCTGATCCTCGAAATAACTACAGCCACAAAATAGGCTACTACATAAATCCTGTGCAAAAATTGTCGCGCCTACTCTAGACATCCACCCTTCTCTTCTCTACGCTCATTCAACATGTCCTACTCTCTACTAACTCAACTCTCTACTAACTCAACACACTACTGACTCAACACACATCTCTCTCTCTGACTGACCCCTTTCATTCGTATTCACCAGACACGTGAAAACCTTCCACACTCCACTGAGCTTCATTCACGCGTAACTATAGCTAGCAGCTTGTCTTGATCTCTGCTCACAACATTGCTTGTAGCTAAATTATTACTAGGCAAGCATTCCCAACTCACAACAACTCAAATGACTAACAAACTCCCTCTGGAGCATGGGAACATTCATACATGCTGTAAATGTCTGTTTACTGTCTGTTTGAGGCTGGAGATGTAGAGATGTAACGTTCTATTCTCTCCAGATGTATAACTGCCCGCTTATGTTCGTGTGTTGTAAAGATGACAGAGTGGGCGTGTCACAATGATGCGGTGTATCTAGGTCACCGGCATGAGGTGCCGCCAGGGTATAGTAGAGACACACATAGTATCAGCATACATGTAAATACAGACGTGTAGTGCTTGTATAAGACTGTGGTTGATCGTGTAGGTGAGTGAATAGTAGTGCTGACAATACGAAGGCCGTATAGGCTCTTGGACGACTTCACATAGACTCACACAACCACAAGTAGAAGTCAGTGAAGTAGGGAATGCTGCTGACGTTTACAATATTTATTCGTGACGTACGATAATATGATGATGGACAAAACAGTCAATAGTACCAGATCATGGACATTATATGTGTAGTTATGAAGGTTAACATCAGGCATCACAGATCCCGAACAGCTTAGCACATTGTAACAATGTCTTGACCAATAACTACTGTTTCATGCAATAGCTCTCTAAATCCCTGAACTGAGCCCCCCCTGACAGGTTAAGCCCGCAAATACAAATTGCCTAGTACGGGTTGGGTGATATTAAAGTTATGGGGTAACAAAGTCAACGCTATTGTCCTACAACTAGCCAAAGACTTTATTCTGGCCTCACATGCCAGGTAATAACACATAAGGAAGAGAAACCCGAGGCTTGTAAACAGTAAATTAATATTAGACAAACACAAACGTATGTTTTTAGGCACTCGTAAGAAATAAAGAAATAAAGAAGTAGAACACTTAGACAACAGAAAAACAACAGACGTGAGTGGTGTTACCTCGTGTTTATTGGTAGTTGTAAAGGTTATCGGTAACACATGTCGCTATGTCGTGGATTGGCATGTATAACATTCAAATGTATATGCAGTCAGACCAACTTGAAATAAGTACGCTCAGTCCATCGTACAATTAACACGATCTTTAATTGACGATATTTACAACACTGGGTACTTTACACATTGAGACATTTGAATAACAAATGATGCTCTATAATAAATATATTATCTCTGGCAGTAAGCACTGATGAACTATACAGCTGTGCCGTTAGATGTCAAACTGTCTGCAATTAGTCCAAAACGACATTTTAATGAATGTTAATATGAATTACACAATTACGTACTACCTTCTGTCTGCCGTCTTGCCACACATAACTCAAACACACATTCTTGAAGTAGTGTCAGTAGATAATCTGACAATAAATGAATAGAATGTAGGACCCCAGTAAGGAACTCCTAAAACACACACTGTCCATTAGGACGAACACATCGAATGCCAGTGACCCCCGAACGTTAACCGTTCGTTTTTCGCCGCAGACCTTGCCTACGTCATACACTAATTTACATATAGGTCACACTTTAACAAATAACTAGCTTTCAGCACGGATGCCGTTGTGTGTACCTCTCAGCTGCGCACAGCGATGCCTTAGGAAGCCTGCGCGCAAAATGAGTGGTAACAAGTGGCTTACCCAGGGTTCAAACCCCGTACCTTCCGTACGACAACACCGCCTAGCTATACAAGCGAATCACACTAACCTGACGGCCAGCTAGGCATCCCCAAAAAAGGATGCTTTACTGACAGGTCATCAGTGCGAAACACAAGATAACACCGGAAGTTTACAATGGGCACCTCAGCCTATTAATGACGCAATCACTTCTGTTGTTCACATGCCAGGTACTTCATTCTGGTGAAGAAGATTAGCCGTAAACACGGACCAATTTAATGACGACGAAATCAGGCCGCAGGTCGCGGGCATCGATAATCAGGTGACTCTCAGTTTACATAAACTTCTGAGAATAAATATATTTCTGCCAAACAATATTCCGCCTGCATTGCGGATCTATAAAGTTGATTCTTAGGCTTATATGTATAACAGGTCAACTTAGACCTAGTCTTTCAAATATGTAGCCATACTGGGGTACAGTATATTAACTCCTCGTGAGCTTCGCTCACTATGTCGCCATCAGCATTAAATGTACCTTTAAGATCTAATCGAGACGAAAAAGATCGAATAATGTTTCAGTTACCTTCTCAAAGAATCCTTACACTCTAAGGTAACACAACACAGCCAGTACTGGCTTAAAGAATCACCCAGGGAAGGAAGAATTACAAATCAGTCATTCCCAGAATTTCCAAATCCCTATCGAAACTTGGCAGAGAGAAATCTACGGATCGGTACATCCGTTCTAAGCCTCAGGTACACTTTCCTTCAATTATCATTCTCTCGGTCTTCGCGCCAAGACCTGCGCATGCCCAAAGAGCATAGACCAGATTGAGGCTAAACCAGACCAGGCGTTTCCGCCCAAACGGGTGGTAAAGATACTCCGTATATGGTCCTATAAATAGACTTAAGACATGTCAACTATAAGACATTGCCTGAGACAGGACAACATAAGACAGGGGCAGATAATCACCAGTCAAACCTGTCACAGAAAGATAATAAACAGTTATCTCTCTTTGATCACATTAAACCAAACATAAATTAGGGTAGCGTCAAAAATGACAGCAACACATGCAAAATACCCTCAAAACACTCTGTGACACTTGCTAAATCTTCAATATACTTCCCCTTGTCCCGTTTGATGTTTCTTCTTACTTCTTTGTTTGCTTCTATGTACACTTAATGAGCCTTGGCTTAGGAGCTTCTGGTTTTGATTCTGTTTAAATCTGCTTTCTTGTTTTCCAGTCAACTATCTTGCTAATTGTTTCTGTTGTTATCCATGCATTGTGCTGATGTTCTCTTTTTCTCAGTACTTCTTCACATGTCTCGTTCCATATATTTTTTACTTGTTGCCAGTGGTCTTCCGTATCTTCCTTCATCTTCCAGCTGTTGGAGTTCTTGGTATTTGTTGGATACTGTGATCTCTTATTTCGTCTTTTCTTAGATATCTCACATTATACTGTTGTCTATAGCTATGTGCTGTTGTAAATTTCTTGAGTTTTAATTTTGTTTTAGCTAACAGAAGATGGTTTAGATACCTCTGCTCCTCTTGAGTAATTACTATCGAGATAATTTTTTAATATCCTTGGATAATTTTAACGCAGGTGACGGAAGAAAAAAGACTTTTAATCGATAACTATTTGGGAAGGGTACTTAATTTGGCTCTGGACATTAGATCTGAGGGTTCTCTACTCTTCATGCGGGTAAAAAAACGCAACAAGACTTTCAATCGGGGAAGGGAAAGATACCTGCGGGTCAAGATGGGGGAGTGAAAGAGAGGTCGAGTTTGTTTTTGATTGTGTGTGTGTGTGTGACTGAATAAATAGAGGTGTCCGATACGTGTTATTAATAGGCTGTTGATAACATGTACTCTGCTTCCAGTATTATATAATACCTTATGTTGCAGTTGCATGCAATTACTCATTATTCCAGTATATACGACAGCATATACATGCTTCGTTCAGCACCTACTTATTAAGTAAAATACTGCCATATCTTCCTTTCTCATCCCCTCACTGGGCACACACTGCCAACCATTAACATCTACTACGTCGGCATATACTGATATAACGTCAGAGATAATTAATCAGTTGCCTTTCTGGTGGTTCAAGGTACTCGTTTCCTAGCAGAAGTCAGTGTCGGGATAAATCAGCGGTAAAATTGTCACAGCACTCGTTAAATTTCCTTCACCCGCTATTATCGCCACAAGCTTAAGGCATTTGAAAGCAAATTGATTTAGTACAAAATAAATGCACAGAGAGAGAGAGAGAGAGAGAGAGAGAGAGAGAGAGAGAGAGAGAGCTTACCTCCATCGTCTTAGATCCCCAAATTAGGTGGGGTTATACAGTGATTTCCATGCCAACTAGGTGTCTACCTTATTGGATTATTGACAACCCAGGATCAATCGTCTTCAATCAAGAGGACTAGGCGTTTACCCCTGATAGTTAGTTAGACACCGTTATTCATGTGACGTTGACTGTGTAAAGCAGTTATGTTTGACATGGACCTCTCTTATTGTGATAGCTCGCCAATTGTCTCTTTGTTTTTACTTCTAGCGAGCTTCGGTGTAATTTTAGTTTTTTCTTTGTGTGTGTGTGTGTGTGTATGTGTGAATTTACTTAATAAATATACTTATATGTTCTAATCGGTCAGAGTTCACTTTCTATCTGTTACTTAATGTTAACTGCTTTGTCCTTACTGTGGTAGATTTCCTTATTTAGCAGAGAGAACGGAGGAGGTTAAATGACATTCTAAGCATTATCTGGAGTGTGGCTGGAATAAGGCATACTTCATTTCTCGTCTCTCCAGAAGTCAAACCTCACTCTCTATTTTACATTAGTGACTCTAATCATATCTATTTTCGTACTATTCATTTATACTCCCGCATCATCTACTTCCATTCTCGTGACAGTATGTCCCATTTTGCCCTAAGAATTATTGAAGTGTTAATAGATTTTGTCGACCAAGTCGAAACGCCCTAAAATAATGATTCGGTGACGGGGTATTGATAGGTTCGTTTTCTCTATTTAGTGTGTGAATGTGTGTGTGTGTTTGTGTGTGTGTGTATTTTGCTAGCTGACAAGGCAAGGCTTTGAAAGATATCAGTATATTTACCAAAACAATGTTGTGCTAAAAGAGCTATTAATTCATTAGCAAATTTTATTCCATTGGTTTTCATTTACTCTAGAATACTAATCAGAGATTCAGATGCCTGGCTGAACCACAAATGGATGAGGTCCAGTGTGGCTTCCGAGCAAACCGAAGTACTCAGGACCTTATCTTCACACTCAGGAAGCTTAATGAACAGGCCATAGAGTGTAAAGATGAAACGCCTCTTTGTTTCTTGGGTCTTTAGAAGGCGTTTGACAAGGTCCTCTGGAGCAAACATTGGAACTGTTGGCAAGGAAATACTTGCAGAAATTATGTGAGGACGGCAAACCATAGATCAGAAGAGTTCAGGACCACCAAAGGTATAATACAGGGTGATATTCTGTCACATTATCATTTCATACTCCTCATGGACGATGTCATCAAAGCATGTAAGGAGATCACAAGAAAGTGTTCAGTGGAAGATGAGACAAGTCTGTATTTCAGAGCTGATATTTACTGAATACGTTGCCCTGATTGTTAAATCAGAGGCACATTTTCAATCCAATTTCCAAGTCTAGAAGGAAGACTAGAGAAGAGACTGATAGTTATCAGCGACTCCAAAACAAAAACAATCGTGATTTCACGAGACGGAAAAATACATCATATTATGCTTGGGAGACCAGATAATGGAGCAGGTCAACCACTTTATATACCCTGGATGTATCATAGACTGGAAGAGAGGTATCAAAGAAGAATTCGTTACCCGAAGAGCGCCAGCTGGGAAACTGTTTCAGGAAATAAATCGAGGATTCCTTAGCAAAAGAGAGATTGGAAAGTGGACGAAGATCGCTGTGTACAGCTCCACTTATGTCCCAATCTTGACATATGGATGCGAGTTATGGGAATGACTAAAATCCACAAACCAGCTTCAAACCTCAGACATGAGGTATCTGAAGAAGGTGGTTGATGTAACAAGAAGAGACATGGTCCTCAACCAAACGATACAGCAAGGCCTCAAAACCCAGCGCTTTAGACCTCAGTACGACAGTCCAACTTAAGATAGTCTGGCCATATATGCAGAATGGAAGAAGGTCGGCTACCACGACAAATATGGGGAACCAAGAGCCAGGGATCCAGACCTCCGTGACGACCCAGAGTTTGCTGGGAGAACAATGCTTGACAATCCCTGAATGACCGAGGACTGGATTAGAACCTGGCCGGGAGGAAGACCGCCGATAAGACAGTATGACGTTCTTTCTAGCACACCTGTACACCCCATGGTAGAAGAGGAAGTAAGTAAGTACAGTTATCTTTCAATTCTTTCCGTGTCTTTTTTTTAACAGGTTTTTCTTTGGCTTCATAGCCAGTACGTCTAGATAAGTTTGACTACATCCGATGAATGTAAAATGGAATGTATAAGAGTGAAATGACTGCAGGAGAAATAGTGATATCATCAATACATGTAGCAGAAATAAATCGCTGTAATTCTAACTCGTCATGTTGTTAGGCGTTACTGGCTCATGTAATACGATGTCTGTATATTACCATTTTTGATTTAGGGGAGATAACTTTTCTTTATTTAAGGGAAACAGTTTAATTAATAGATACTTAAAATATGTTATAAAACTATTTAATTTAAATTTAAATGTTTCCTAATTATGCTTAGTATTTTAATGGCACCTTTAATTGTAAATTAGGATCTTTAGTTTAACTGGCACTTGCTATAATATTTTAGTTTTTCTCATGTAGTATTTAATAACCACATTAAAGAGCTGCACTTGATGCATAATTTAAAGAGCGAACACTTATTTGTGCTGTATCCTATCAATCTTACAATACCTTAAAAAAAAATTTAGTTCCTCGGCGCAAAAGAACGCTCTTTATTACAACACATCCCAAACAAAGAACCTACAAGCACCGGTCTTTCAATTGCGCACCTAGATACTACTGGACAAAAGTTAAGGGCCGCCATTCAGTTTAAACAAGGTTTATATAATTCTTCCTGAGCAGGGTCGATTTTCCAAATGTCCGGTAGCTTGAAATCTCTCAAGAAGTCTCTGAATGGTAGAGTGGGACACTGCTAAACGTCTGGCAACATGACGAACAGATTGACCATCCTGAATCCATGCCATGGCTCGACCACGGTCTACAGTGCTGAGAATTCTTCTTGGTGGCATGGCTAATGCAGTGATCATTTCGACCACTTGTCATACTGATTTATTGCATACCAACGGTGAACACTCTTTACCAATGATCATTTTTCACGTGCATTCAAATTCAACTCACTTTTTCACCTTTTGAACTAGTGGGTCGTGTTGCAAAAACCACAACATTTTGCAGCAACAATGGCAATTTTCACGTGCGGGTTAAAGTGACCCAGTTTTTGGACATTTAAAAAAATTAACCTCGTACACACAGAAATGTATACACATTTCTCTGAGCCCAGTTTTAATGACATTTTCACTTGTCTTTACAGTTTGCCAGTCAATTATATAAACCTTATCTAAACTGAATGGCGGCCCTTAACTTTTGACCAGTAGTATATTAGACTGGAAGAGACACATCAGTTACAGACAAGAGCAAGATTAAAGAAGTTTCTGTTTAGATGTACAATGACTTTATTTACGTGCTTTTCGTAATTTCTACGAGGGCTTCCAAATACCAAGAAATGTTTAAACGGTCATCCATTAACGTCATTACTTGACTTAGGTTGTGCTGTTCTAACATGTAGAAGTTTATTTCCCGACTTACATAATTAAGATTGTGGTAAACACCAGGGACACCTTTTATTATGGTGACAGGGTCTCATGCAAGCAGATTATCGTATTCGTTTACGTACGGTAACCTAACAAGATCTGTTGGAACTGGAGTCAATGGTCTACGTCACTGTACACAATCGATTGTTTAAAAGAAATTGAGAGCAAAATCTATAGCCATGCTTTCATCTTTAGAAATATGTTAAACCTCGCTGTAATACTCCAACTACTCACAATGGCTATAATTTAAATTATGTAACATACATATGTACACCACTGGGACATTTTAGGACGATGCAGATGTCTATGGTTGGCGAAAGTCACCTAGTTAAAAGTAATATCTGTATTTACTTGTGTCAACCTGACCGCACAGTAATTACATATGTGAACATGCGATTGTGAGTACTGACATGCATGATACGACACTTGAGCGTTGACAGAAGAGTCTGTAGAAGTAAAATGTGTGAAAAATATCCTGGGAACATTGTACATGATCGTGTAACAAATGAACAGATAAGACACACATAAAATTGATGTCTGTGGTAACTGCATAGTCACATGATGTGGGACAAGTTCAAACAAGTCACGTTGTCTTTAATATAGCTCACAACAGTTCAATCTATTTCGAACATTCAGAACATTTTCTTCACATTCAATATTATATATATATAAGGAGTCCCTAAGGCAGTCTAATGTCGATTCGACATTATTCTGGCAACTCCTGCGACATGGCTGGTACCAAACTGTATCGGCTACTGCCGTTCCTTTGGATCTACCGGCTGTGTGGAGAGGGGGAACATGCTGCATGGGCAACAGCTTGATCTCCGTATAACTGTGCCCAAGCTCGCGCCCTGGAGAGGACACTCCAGCTTCACCCTATAGGTGTCGGCAAAACACGGAAAGTAGCAGTTACCGGTTATAAGCATTTTGCCCAATTGGCGTAGGGCATGGCGCCAGGGGCTACTTCCGACAGTGGGAGAGGTTCTAGGATCTCACTGGACAGCTACCGCCCGCTTCAAGCTGGGCAGTCCCCAGTCAATAAGGTGTTGTCCCGCCACTCTCTGCTTTCCCCATTGGGTGCATGGGGATTAGGGTCAAACCCGAACTGTGGACAGAAAATTTTGCACCAAGCAATTATCGAAAAAGTAGAAATAAGCAAACTCTCAGATTAGGATGCTGGAACGTCCGGACTATGTTGACTGGACTATCCGAAAACCTACAGGATGTAAACGATGTAAGGAAGACAGCCATAATTAATGATGAGCTTAAACGACTTCAGGTGGGTATAGCTGCACTTCAGGAAACGCGCCTGGCGGGCTCTGGAACGGTGAGCGAGAAGGACTACACATTTTATTGGCAAGGGAAAGATCTTAATAAAGTTAGAGAACACGGAGTAGGTTTTGCGGTCAAAAAATCGCTAACTAAAATGGTTGACCCAGGCGAGAATGGATCAGAACGTCTGTTAACGCTCCGCCTGCAAACTAGCACAGGTCCCATCACCCTTGTCAGTGTGTATGCTCCTACTCTGTACTCTGCCTCAGAAGCTAAAGATGAGTTCTACGAGAATCTAGCAGCAGTTATCAAAAGCATACCTAGGCAAGAACAGCTTGTTCTCCTTGGTGACTTTAACGGGTGCCGATAATGTTTCATGGCCTTCATGTCTGGGCAGGTTTGGTATTGGCAAGATGAATGAAAATGGACAACGGCTCTTAGAGTTGTGCGTCCACCATGACCTCTGCGTGACCAACACCTACTTTCAGACAAAACCCCAGCATAAGGTGTCATGGAGACACCCACGATCCAAGCACTGGCACCAACTTGACCTGATTCTCGTCAGAAGGCCACTCCTCAGGTCTGTGCTCTCCACGCGCTCGTACCATAGTGCAGACTGTGATACAGATCACTCCTTGGTTTGCTGCAAAATCAGAGCACAACCAAGAAAACGATATCGTGTCAGACATGAAGGGAAACCACGCATTGATACCAGCAAGATTTCAGACCCTTTCATGATCGCTCAATTCACTGCGACCTTCGAGAAAGGGCTCAGTAGCCCTCAGCATGGTGATACTATTACAGAGAACTGGGAGCATCTACGGAACACCATTCAAAGTACTGCACTTGCCACCTTTGGTAAGAAAACAGCAAAGTCAAATGACTGGTTTGATGCTTCATCAGATGTGATGGCATCTGTCATTGAAGCTAAGCGCAGTGCTATGAATGAATACAAACGTTCACCGAGTGCCAGAACCCTACAGATCCTGAGGGCTACGAGAAGCAAAGTTCAACAAACTGCTCGACGCTGTGCAAATGACTACTGGCTCCAGCTCAGTGAGAGCATCCAGATCGCAGCGCAAACAGGCAACATTAGACAAATGTATGACGGTATAAAGAAAGCACTTGGCCCCCATAAAAGTAAGACGGCACCGCTAAAAACCATCAGCGGAGAGAAGCTAACCGATAAGGGTAAGCAGATGGAGAGGTGGGTCGAGCACTACTCTGAGCTTTACGCTACAGACAATACCGTTACGCCTGCAGCCCTTGATGGTGTCAACAGTCTGCCAACTATGGAGGAGCTGGATGCCGAACCAACATTAGAGGAACTCAGTAAGGCCATTGATAGCTTGGCCTCTGGCAAAGCACCAGGCAGTGATGGGATTCCTCCTGATTTAATCAAATGCTGTAAGATCACGCTATTACATCCCCTGCATAGGATGCTGTGCCAGTGCTGGGAAGAGACAACTATTCCTCAAGACATGCGAGATGCCAAGATTGTAACACTGTATAAAAATAAAGGAGACAGAAGTGATTGCAATAACTACAGAGGCATCTCTCTTCTTAGTATTGTTGGGTAAGGTTTTTGCCAAAGTCATCTTAATGCGACTACACAAGTTAGCTGAGCGCATATATCCAGAGTCACAGTGTGGATTCCGAGCTGGCAGATCAACAACAGACATGATCTTCTCTCTCCGCCAGCTTCAGGAAAAATAGAGAGCAGAAAAGACCATTATATATCGCCTTTATAGACCTCACAAAAGCATTCGACCTGGTTAGTAGGGATGGACTCTTTAAAATCCTCCTGAAAATAGGCTGCCCTTCTAAAATGCTGGAAATGATAAAGTCATTCCATGACGGCATGAAGGGAACAGTCCAATATGCTGAAAGCACGTCACAGCCTTTGATATACGAAGTGGCGTTAAACAAGGCTGTGTTCTGGCTCCGACCCTCTTCGGAATCTTCTTTGCCTTACTCTTGAAACATGCATTCAGAGATGCAACTGAAGGAATATGCCTTCACACTAGGTCAGATGGCCGTCTGTTTAATCTTTCAAGGCTTAAGGCAAAAACAAAAATCAGAAGGGTCACTATAAGAGACTTGTTGTTCGCTGATGATGCTGCAATCGTCACTCAAAGCCAACAGGAGCTTCAGAGCTTGATGAATCGCTTCACTAAAGCATGCAAGGACTTTGGCCTCACAATAAGTCTAAAGAAAACGAATGTGCTGAGTCAAGATGTGGATGCTGCACCAGTTATCACTATCGATAACTATGAATTGGCAGTGGTGCACCACTTCACATACCTAGGGTCTACCATCAATGACAAACTCTCACTGGACACAGAAATCGACAGCCGCATTGGCAAAGGTGCAGCTACCTTTGCCCGCCTCACATCGCGTGTTTGGGGAAACTCTAAACTCACAATGAAGACCAAAGCTGCGGTATATAATGCCTGCGTCACCAGCACACTCCTATATGGCAGCGAGACCTGGACGACCTATGCTAAGCAAGAAAGAAGGCTCAATACCTTCCATTTGCGGTGTCTACGCCGCATCCTCGGCATCTCGTGGAAAGATAAAGTGACAAATGTCGAGGTGTTGTCACGTGCTGGCCTTCAAAGTATGTATACGCTTCTTAGACAGCGCAGACTTCGCTGGCTTGGCCATGTTCGCCGCATGGAAGATGGTCGCATCCCAAAAGATATCTTCTACGGACAATTAGCAGATGGCAAGAGAACAGTTGGGCGACCACAGCTGAGGTTCAAAGATGTGTGCAAGAGAGATATGAGGGCACTGGACATGGATCCATCAACATGGGAGGATGAAGCTGCCGATCGCACTAAGTGGCGATGCTATTTACGGCGCCACCTCAGATTGGGCGAAGAGAGGCTCACACAAGAAGCAGAGGTGAGAAGAAAACGTCGAAAGGAGCACCAGGAAAATAAACAGCTGAGGGCTGTCACCTCAGGGGCGCATTCCCATAGTCAGTTATGACTGAAGGGGCTATTATTCTGATGGCAGAACTAAGAACCAGATAGATCACTTCTGCATAAGCGCTAAATTTCGCTCATCAGTTCAAGAGCATACAGATGGTTAGGCAGAGATCGTCAGAGCTAAACTAGAATTAAAACTGAGGGTGGAGGAATACAATGTCCGCAAAGATGAACAACTATTTCGATGCTTTTAGAAAAAATGACAACGAATCACGGATCATAAAAATCTGCATGGGGGGGGGGGGGGGGGGGGGGGGGGGGGGGGGGGGGGGGGGGGAGCTACAGATCGATTTGACCAACAGAAGGGATAAAATAGAAGAATTTGGATGTACACAGGAACTGCAATCAAAATGATATAAAGGAGGAATACAAGTCAATGACAGAAGGCAGCAGTAGCGACCAACTGAGACCAATGACAGAAGATACCTAGTACATAAAAAGAAAAAATGGATGAGAGAAGATACTTGGGATAAAATTTAAGAAAGGAAAACAGCAAAACTTAAACTACTAGCGGCAAGTACACATAATGCAGTTGAATCTTGCAAACTAACTTATAACTTGTTAAATAAAGAAGTGAAGACAAAAACTCGAAGAGATAAAAGACATTTCATCAATGAACTGGCCGTAGAAGCTGAAAATGCTGCAAGAACTGGTAATAGTAGGTGCCTTTATCAAATTACAAAACAACTATGTCACCAGCCTACTGCTATGGAAACACCTGTTAAAGGTAAATTAGGGAATTCAATACCAACAGAAAAAGAACAAATGAAGAGATGGGCTGAGCACTTCATGGAGGTGCTAAACAGACCACCACCAACAGTAACACCTGATTTTAATAATGAAACACCCACAAACACCTTGCCAATAACTTGCGATGAATTCACGCTGGACGAGATCAAACAAGCCGTTAAAAGATTAAAAAAATTTAAAGCTGCTGGAGTTGACGAAATTTCAGGGGAAATGATTAAAGCAGTTAATGACAACAACCTCTTGAGAATTTTAGATATTATAAATGAAGTATGGAGAGAAGAACAACCACCACAACAATGGAAAGACAGTATTATTGTAAAGTTACCGAAGAAAGGTGATCTATCAGACTGTAATAACTGGCGTGGTATATCTCTATTATCAGTACCTGGAAAATTATTATGTTGCATGATGTTAGAAAGACTTAAATTGCATGCTGACGAAAAGATCAGAGAAGAACAAGCGGGTTTCAGGCCGAAACGATCATGTATTGATCAAATATTCACACTAAGAACAAATTATAGAAGAATCAGTGGAAAGGCAATCGCCACTTATTATCACCTTCGTCGATTTTCAAAAAGCCTTTGATAGTCTACACCGCCCATCATTGTGGAAGATACTTACAATCTATGGTTTTCCAACAAAATATGTGAATATAATCAAAGCGCTATATGACAATGCAAGATGTTGTGTTAGAACAAATAAAGGGAATACAGAATGGTTTTATACAGTAGAAACAGGGGTTGAAACAAGGCTGTATTATGTCACCACTACTTTTTGGAATAGCTATTGATTGGGTTATGAGAAACTATACCCACAATGAACAATTGGGTATAAAATGGACAAATGGAAAATTCCTGGGGGACCTGGATTTCGCAGATGATGTAGCATTCTTAAGTTCAACACCAAGACAATCCCAAGAAGCAATAAATAATTTGTGTCATCTCTCGGTTAAAATAGGTCTCCAAATAAATGCCTCTAAAACTAAAGCTATGAACTTTTCTAACGAGACCTTTGATATCATCTTAAACGGGGAAAAAACTACAGAAAGTTGAAAGTTTCAATTATTTAGGCAGTAAAATGACTCAGGATGGTGACACAACAAGAGAAATCCATACGAGAATTGCTTTGGCAGCTAGCGCCTTCAATAGATTATCTAACATTTGGAAATTACGATCATTGAATATACATACCAAGCTTCGTCTGTTTAATTCAAATGTTATCTCAGTGTTAACATACGGCTGTGAGAGTTGGAAAATAACAAAATCATTGGAGAACAAGCTGAATACATTCGAGAACAAATGTCTTAGAAAACTCATGAACATCAGTTGGAAAGAATTCAAGACTAATCGACAAATAAGAGAAGACTCTAGGCAGAAATATGTCTCCGACTATATAAGGAAAAGACGATGGTCATATATCGGTCATGTCCTACGAATGCAAAACAACAGAATACCACTACAGGCGCTCACTTGGGTTCCTGAGGGAAAGAGGAAAAAAGGAAGACCAAAAGAAACACTCAGAAGAACAATAATAAGAGAAGGAAGAACGTTGGGCCTAAATAATGTGCAAGAGCTAAGAGGAGTGGCGTCACAACGAACAACCTGGAGAGCACTGGTTTCTGCCTTATGCGCCGTGTTTGGTGCTTAAAGAATTTATTATTATTTATATATATATATATATATATATATATATATATATATATGTATATATATATATATATATATTTATTTATATATATATATATATATATATATATATATATATATATATATATATATAATTACTTACTTACTTAGTCGTTCCCCTACCATCTGTACCACAAATACAAAATTGGTGCAACAGATCTCTGCACCTGCGGTACCAGCCCAATGACAGTCGAACACCTGCTGCAATACTGCCCAACCTACAGTAATGAACGGAGTAGCATATGGCAACAACCCACTTCTGTCAACGAAAAACTGTTTGGAGATGTTGGGAGTCTTGGGTTGACTACTGCCTTTATTAGAGTCATAAATGTGGAAGTCTGAAGGCGAACGAGGAAGAAGAAGAAGAGGTCGTTCCCTTTCTACCGTGAGGTGTAGAGGTTTGGAAGAGAGAGCGCCAGACTATCCTATCGGCTGTCTTCCTCCTGGCCTGGTTCCATTCTAGTCCTCGGTCCTTCAAAGAATGTCTAATGTTGTCCTCCCAGCGGACTCTGTGTGTGCGTGTGTGTGTGTGTGTGTGTGTGTGTGCGTGTGTGTGTGTTGATTTGTTACAGGAGTCAGCTTGTTCAAAAGGAAACAATTTATTATGAAATATAACTCAAAAAGTAAATACTTATTTTCTTTTTTTCTAAACTATGTCAATTTAAATAGAATAATTATATCAATCTTATAAAGTAGGAAGTTATTGTTACTAGTTAGTCTGGGAATATCTGCGATGTTTCATTACTTCATTACGTACACTGATGGGTCTGTAGTCCGTGGTGAAAACTCCGGATATGACTTCTCGGCTAGAGGTAAGGCCAGGATTGTCGCTAAACATAGCGGGGCTTATACGACAACAACCTTCAGCATGAGAATGAAGGTAGAGGCAGCCCTAAGGTGGCTGTCTGAAACTTCATTAACAAGGGCAGTTACTGAGTCAGAAACTCAGTCCATGCTTTGGAAGGTTTAAACTGGATGGTTACGTCATTAATTGAAAACGTCCATAGAAGATTTGATCCTTCATTACTGGTGTGGATCTACTGTCCTGGTCACGCGGCAACGAAGGAGCTGACAGACTTGGGTCAAGAGCACTCAGATTGGGTTCATTGGATATGGGCAAGAGAGAGATACTGGGGACTATTAATGATCGCCTATTAGAGAATGACACTGCAGTCGATCGATCATCAAGTCTAAGATTGATGGAGTTTGGCATTAGCCGTAAGACTGGCAGTGATTGACGTATGAGAGGATGCATCCGGCGTGTATACAACCAGCGTGCGCGCAACAGGAACAATCAACATTCATACCCTTATGCATTTGCTGATGGAAACTGAGCACATTTGGATTTGTCTGGAGTGCAATGACGTCGATTCTGAATAATAATAATAATAATAAGAAGAACGTATAATGATGACATATTGACAGTATTATGTATTCAAATACGCGTACATCAGACCTGGAATTATGTATCTTCTTCTTTTTTGATCCTTAGCCGCCGACTGTCAAAACAGTCAGTGTCCATCTCGCCTGGTGGCGTCTTGTACGGCAGCAACAAACTGCTATAGTCCGTTCGGAAATTTGTGCCCACAGAAAGCGTCAATTTTCTCCAAAACTGTTTGTTGTATGGACATGAATTTTCCATGCAGTTATTAATATATTTTTTGCCCTTACAAAACTCATGTCATGTTCGAATTTTCTTTATATTTTTGAACGAATCTTGTAACTTTCCTGTAAAAACTACTAAACATTAACCCAGACAACAGTAAGAGTTTTTTTATATAACGTAAAAAAGAAAATTCGAACATGACATGAGTTTTGTAAGGGCAAAAAATATATTAATAACTGCACGGAAAATCTAAGACTGCATGCAAAAATTCATGTCCATACAACAAACAGTTTTGGAGAAAATTCACGCTTTCTGTGGGCACGAATTTCCGAACGGACTATACTTCTTTTCTCGGCCATCCTATGTGCAGTAACTCAGCTCTGGTTCATTATTTGCATCTCGGCATTTACAGTTCCATGCCAATATGTTCTTAGTCGGCTTCTCTTTCGCTTTTCTTCAGGGGTCCATAGATTAGCTAATCTTGTGATGGCGTCGAAGTCTTCTCTAAGGACGTGGCCAATCAAATTCCAGCGTCTACCAACTATGATGGTGTGCAAGTCCTCCTGGTTACTCCGAATAAGCAGTTTTTATTTGCTGATGGTATTTGGCGAAAAAAGTCGGAGAATTTTCCTTAGGCATATTGTATGGAAAGATGACAACTTGGACATTTCCTTCTGTGTTACTCGCGATCATTCCGCACTATAGAGAAGCACAGAAAGCACACACTTCTCGTATAATCTTAATATATTGTTTGTACTGTACTGAGAGGACTTCCAGATGTTGTTTAGACCTGCAAAGGCTGTTCTTTCTTTATTCATGTTGTTGTTGATGTCTTTGCTTGTTCTGCCGTCTCGTTTTACTGTGCATCCTAGGTATGCACATTTCTCTGTTCGAGATTCTGGATCAGTATTGATATTGGCTCAGAATTGAACACATTGAGTGGCATGACCTCTGTCTTCTTTAGATTGATGTTTAGACCTGCCTGTTGGCTATAATTATTCAGTCTATCTATTTTTTTCTAAGATGTGTTGATGTCAATGTGCAAATAGTACAATATCATTTGCATTTTCCATGTCTTCCAGTGTAGGAAACGGTGTATATTTTATTTCTCGTGGATTGCCCTCTGTTATCTGGCGCATCACACAGTCTATGACTTTAAAAAATAAAGTGGGTCATAACGGGTATCCCTGTCGTACTCCTGTCTTCACCTCAAAAGTTAGGTTGCTCTGCACAACACTATATGTAAAGTTAGCATAGTGCAGGGGTCGGGAACCCGCGGCTCGCGAGCCGGAAGCAGCTCTTTGAGCAATCTCGTGCGGCTCTTGGCTCTCGGCTTCTCTTATTGTCCGTGCACTAACCCCACCTTTTGGCACACACACTTTTCGTGGACTCAACTTTTTGGATGGGTGGGGACCTTTAAGGATGTTGCCATATTTTTATAATTTTTTTTTAAAGACAAGAGAAATGATTTGTATATCCAAAATGTGCGGAATTTTAATTGCTTTTTGACAGAACTAAAAAAAAAATTTTTTATCTGTGACATATTATGAAAATAACGTTCATCTATCTACTTCTTTATCTACACTTTTCTTGTACCTAGCTTTCACCTACGCCTGTTCGTTAACATAAAACCATTCTAACACTCAGAGATCGGTCCCTTTTTCTAACTTGACGGATAACGGATCCCCATACCGTACCCTGTTAATGGAAGAGATGGTTAAGATCTTGAGGAACGAGCACGCGCAAAGCACGGTAACCGATACAGGAAAGCTGCGAAAGAAAGAGAATTGCAACCAAGAGAGAAAGTTTTGTTGCTACTCCCAACCGGAAACACCAAACTACGTATTGGATGGCAAGGGCCGTTTCCCGTCCTTTAAAAGATCTCAAGGGCTAACTACCAGATCTCCATTAAAGGAAAGGAGAAGTTCTACCATGTAAATCTGTAAAGGAAATACTTGGAAAGACCGGTGCCGTCCTCCGAACACCTCCTGGCGATTGCCAGAACTGACGAAGATGATGATAGTGACAGGGAAATTCCACTGCAAACACACGGAATCTTCCAACAATGTCAAACTCGGCGACACTCTTTCAAGCGCAAACGGAATACATTCCAGAGAAAGAAAATGTTTGAGCAGATTTCATGAGTAGGAATTGGACAGAGACGGAGGGGGATGATGAGAATGAAGATAACAGTCACCCGGAATCTGTTGATATAGGAAATCTATTTCCATAAAGTGGACATGAAATGGTTTCATATCTTTATGCGTGGACGTCTGTGACATATTATGAAAATAGCTTTCATCTATCTACTTCTTTATCTACTCTTTTCTTGTATCTAGCTTTCACCTACGCCTGTTCGTTAACATAAATCCATTCTAACACTCAGAGATCTGTTTTTTTTTCTTTTCTAACTTAGCACGAATTGTATTGCTGTTCGCTATTTCCTTTGATGTATGTTCACGAGCAGACCTAATTAGCTAACGCTGTGCGGGGTATCTGTAAATTTTAACGCCAGCGATTGAAAGTCGTTGGATAAGATCAGATAGTGATCAGGAGGAGATAATTTTGGAACAAAGGGGCGGGAAATTTCTGTTTACCTTCCCCTGAACTGTTCGGTTGAAAGTAATTAAACACGGTGAGAATAGCCAGATCAAAGGAAGGGCTTCGCTCTATTTTGTTTAATGACTACGTCTGCATGGGTAAATAGTGTGATTTTACGATCGAAGAAATCTTGCACGGTCTGGTCAATTGTGCTACGCCTGATCTTAAGAGAGACCGTTTGCAGCGGTAATAGTGTGTACATTCCTTTTGATAATGTAATTTGAGCAAAGATTTCCCCGTAGGTGCTAATTCTGGCAGAGAGTTTGGTTTTTGGAGTATAGTGTATATTCTCTTTGATTTCAGATATATAACCCCCAGCATTCTTACTCAATTTGTCCAGTACCGCCACAGATTTAGAAGACAACTAGCTACGGTTCTAGAATCACTTGTATTAAGTAGAGTTCTTAGTTTTCGGTGGAGATAGTCTGAGTAGTTTGTGTGAAGGTAAATACTATACTAGTAGTTTTGAGTGATTTAAGTGGTAAAATCGTCGATTTTATTTCACTAGATTTTCTGTGCAGAGTGATTTACTAGATAGGTCCGTCATTTATATTTCTCTAGGTTTTACTGTGTTACAGTGGCTAGCAGAACATATAATAATTTCTAGCTAAACTATTCCAGCTTTAATTATAAGGTTAATTAATAGCTAGTAACCAGTAAGAGAATATTTTAACCAACTAGTAAAGGCACGGTTCATTATGAGTATTGACGAAATATATATTTATTTCTACTTCATGATGATTAATCTTTTTTTAAATGACTAGAATTTATTTCACGGGAGTTTTTAAATGATTAGACAAGCTCTAAGCTTTTAGTTTCAATTTAAGTTAAATAACCGAAGTGTATAAATATATTCTATTTTATGCGGGTTAAGGATAGGATTGTGAATACTATATTATGGTTAAGTATTAGTATTTTTTCTCCTTTACACAGTATTATGTCAAACCCTAAACCTTACCAGCGGCTTCCATGTAAATCTGAGAGTAACCATACAAAAGAATAATTTAATAAGTATCTGGGTTTCTTCAAGAAAAAACTGTCTGAGGTTGTGTTTACACCGAGAAAGAGACAGAATACCACCCAAAGAACATTAAGAGTGACTTTGTAACTGGGCATAAAGATCCAGATTTCCTTGCAAATTTCATTTACAGTCAGCCCGTTGCGTTGCCTTAACAAACATTAACATCCCCTGATGGTTTGACCAGTTGTGGTATGACCAAAAATTTTATACTGAGAGAAGTTATCAACCTGTCATTTCCATGTACCTGAAATCTCAAGCTATTGACACTGTGAGCGCTGTTAAATTTCTTACCTGGACAAATTAAATGTGACATAAACAGTAATCCTAAATAAAACATACCAAATTGAACGCTCCCCGGAGATTTAAAGGTAAACTGTCTTTGAGGAGCTGGGGTTCTCTTTGCCAAATCTAATACTGGATTTGCTGTGTGTATGTGTCCTAAAGATTGTTCCAGAAGATACAACCCAAGTATTAGGTAAGAAAGAATGCTGGTGGCCACGGTTGTCTGAGAAGATAGAAATGATAAATGAATAATTCTCATATATATATATATATATATATATATATTATATATATATATATATATATATATATATATATATATATATATATATATATAATATATATATATATATATATATTATATATATATATATTATATAATATTATATATATATATATATATATATATATATATATATATATATATATATATATATATATATATATATATATATATATATATATATCTTGTCGAATCCATGTACTCACTTTGTGTAATTTTCTATGCAAGTGTTGCTAATGCTGTCCCTTTTCAGAAGAGATTAACGTATAACTCTGTTCTTTACTGTAGAGGGGGGAGCCGCGCTAGCGTAGTGGTTACAACACCGCTCTGGCGACCGGGTGATACAGGATCAAACCCGGGCGCCGGCATTTGAGGATTTTTCGTCGACGGGATTTGGACTGGATTAACTCTGATGACCTGGCGAGGACATTTGAAGGAGTGTCGTCGACCAGGGACTGGCGGCTCCTGAGCCGACCCAGCTGCAATGGGTACCTCCGAAATCGGCGAGTATTTGCCTGAATGGCGAGGGACACCTGTCTCTGTACAAGAAATAAAGGGATACTCACGTAAAATCAATGTCAGGTTAGACATAAAATAATAACCTGAGATTTCGCCTCGAGTATTAGCGGGCGAACGCAAAAAAAAAAAAAAAAAAAAAAAAAAAAACTGTAGAGGGAAATACTAGACCATAGCGTATACATCTTTGACTCTTTGGGGTTAATAACTTTCGTCTAACGGGATCTTGTCTCAACAGAGGGAGGGAGGATTACACCTATGAGTCTAACTCTTTAGTTAATTCATTAACATTTGTTTATTTTTATTTGGTTTTGATATTCAAAAATATTGCTGTTGTGAAGTTCTTTACGATAAATACAATTTACATAAACTTTATTTACGTGTGTTTGTCAGCTTGTCCCAAAAGATCCTTATTCCACTGATATAGTTTTCACGTCTGCGCGTCTAATTGTCGTCACTTATCTTTGTGTATGTGTAGATGTGAGTGGTTGAATATATATATATATATACAGTATATATATATATATATATATATATATCATCATCTCAGCCCGTAACCGGTCATGGGTCGTAGGGGTGCCATGGTGGAAGCATCAGCAGACAGGGTCCTCCACTGCTCTCTATCCTCAGCAATGCGTACAAGTGTGGAAAAACCGTGTCCTGCCCATTCTTTAATGTTATCAGCCCAGGATTTTCTCTGCCTTCCTCTTCTCCGTTTACCTTCGACTGTTCCCTGAAGGATCGTTTTCGAAAGGGAGTCATGACGAGTTACATGCCCAAACCAGGCAAGCTTTCGACGTTTCACTGTTGACAAAAGTGGTTCTTGGTGGCCTGCATAGGTGTTTATCTTCTCTCTAACATAGACATTTGTTTTGTGCTCTTTATAGCAAATGCGCAAAATTCTTCTATAACATTTATGCTCGAAAGCCTGAATCCTTCGCTCCGTATTTGCAGTGAGTGTCCAGCTCTCACACCCATACAAGAGAATAGATAATACAAGTGATTTGTATAATTTGATCTTCACAGGAAAACTGATGTTACTTTTCCAGATCACATTCAACCTTGTCATGGCAGCTGAGGCCATCTCAAGTCTTGTCTTGATTTCTTTAATTGATCTTCCTTCACTGCATATAGTGGACCCGAGATATTTAAAGGTGTTAACTTCTTCTAACGTTTGCCCATTTAACGTAATGTTGGTCGGAACATGTTTCTTATGGCTATTCACCAATATCTTGCTTTTTTCTATATTAATTTCCATCCCATACGTTCTTGTTACTTTCTCCAGTCTAGAGGTAAGGTATACTGTTCAAAAAAAAAAGAAACGCATAGCTACTAAAGGCACATACATAGCCATAATTTTGACATTCAATAACTTTTAAAATTTAATGAGTTAATTGTTCAAATTGCACACATGAATACCTAAGGGTTCATCCAATCAATTGACAGTAGTTTTGCATCAGGGTCACGAGAGTTTTTTGGCGTACGGGCTTTCCCGTTAGTATGGTGTGTGGCCTCCTCTTGCATCGATCAGCGACTGGCATCTCCTGGGCATTGATGCGATCAGACGTCTGATGTTGGCCTGTGGGATGGCTGCCCACTCCTCCTGGAGTGCCTGGAACAGATCACGATGAATGGCTTGAGCAACGTCTCGGCGATAAACACGTCTATGCAGCTCATCTCACAATTGCTCAATCGGACTCATGTCTGGAGACAGGGATGGCCAGGATAGAGTGAGAATGTCGTTCGCAGTCAGGAACTGCGTGGTCAACCGTGCACAATGGGGTCTGGCGTTGTCCTGTTGAAACACAGACCTTTGGGCAGCCAAACGTGGAAGGACATGGGGTCGAACAATTTCATTGACGTATCGTTGCGCATTCAAGCTTCCTTCAATGGGCACCAAATGACTCCTTCCGTTGTAACTGATCATTCCCCACACCATTGCACCTCCGCCACCGTGCGGCGGAGCTTCGTCAACGCAATTTAGGGCAAAACGTTCATTTCGCCTATGGTAGACCTTACGCCGTCTATCATGACGCTGCAACAAAACGATAGATTCGTCACTAAACCAGACACGTCCCCATTGATTTTCAGCTGCCCAGGGACGATGCTGGTTGCCCCAAAGAAGTCGATTTTGGCGATGGCGCTGCGTAAGGACAGGTCCTCAGTGTGGTCGTTGTGCCCAAAGTCCAGCGTCATGCAGTCTATTCCGGACAGTTTGATCAGACACATGACGTCCTGCAGGCAATGACTGGGCAGTTGAGGAAGCTGTTGTAAACCTGTCTCTGAGGTTACGAAGCCGAATAAAGCGATCCTCCGCTGCTGTTGTCACTCTGGGTCGTCCACTGCGATGCCGGTCTTCAACTGAGCCAGTGGTTGGAACCGGTGCCAAAGTCGACTGTTGGTACTCCCACGTTTAGATGCCTGGCAACCTGACTTTGACTTTCTCCTGCATGCAGTCGGCCAATAGCAATGTTCCTTAAATTTATCGATAGAGACGCCATAAATGTCTGCTTGAAAATGAACTGAATTTTTTGTGTGTAGCGTTATCCTTTTATAGGGTTTCAGTTGCGTAGTCAGTGAATAGTGTTCACCCCAAATTTTGTTGCTTTCACGTGCGCGAAACATGAGCTGTGGTCAAAAATTGCGTCATAAACAATATTAACCGCTGCGTTGTAACGATTACAAAAACAAACGCAATTCATGTCAACTCGTGCATTTGACACTGTAAAGAATATTTGAGGCTGGTTTTTTTATACCCAAGCACTAAATTTTACTTACAAACTCATTAAAACGCGCCCTCGGATAGCTATGCGTTTTTTTTAACAGTGTATATATTTATAGGAAAACTGTCTAGTCTAAGAATCTCAGTCGTAACCCATAGGCTGGATAAATTATCGCTCAAATCCAGGGACAGACTTTACCTTTCACCATTTCACTCGTGAAAAATCTATTTCTCTACATTATCTCCCACTGAGCTATCAGCTGTTCTAGATCTATCCAGACCTGATCATAATTGATCTTAATTCCCCTATCGAAAATCTACGACAAATGCGTGCTAGTTTTCTGGGAATTGAACTCTAATCCTGAGCAAGTACGACAAATGTCAGCTCGTCTGTAGGATTAAATTTTCTTTAGACTAGATAGAGAAAGAGAGTGATTGTCTCGTGAGATTAAGTAACATTAAAAAAAATTATCCCCCAGACAAACGACCTGTTTATTTGGCTTGCTGACCACACAAATATATTTATTGTTTTCTCCACAGAATTGTTAGAGTATATACAAGTAGATTTACAGGGTGATTTTGTCGAACTTATGATATGTATTGATTTTGTAATACAAAGCTGCTGGTAGTGCGTGATTGTGTAACAATAACAGGGTTTTTGAAGCAGAAAACGTTTGAGCTAAGCGAAGGAGAGGGTTCGGACTATTGCGTCCAGTTAATTGCCTCCCTTACCCTAACTGACGTCAGGGGGGACTTGATAGTGGACTTAAAAATTAAGCAATTCTTATTTCGCCTTAAAAATCTTTTGCCAGGAAATTTTTTTTTTTTTGGTTTCCACTTTAGTAACTTAGTTTTTGTGTTAGTTGATTAATCTGTACTATCATTTATTTGGCGTAGTCGTCTGCCTTAGGAGCCTTTATTGCCAGTTAATAGCTGCGATAATTAGATAACTAATTATAAGTTAAATAACTTATCTTTTTGTTTGTATTTTCTCGTAAGTGGTAGGGAACCAGTGTATGCTTTTTCTTATTTCTTTCTCGGGTAAGTCACAGTCAGCTATTTGCAATGGCAGAGCGGGAAAAGCTTAGGCAGATGCTCAGACAGGAAGCAACGGAAGAGGGATTAAAAGGAGAAGAAGCGAAAGCTTTTGTCAGGGACGAACTTGACAGATATGATGCGGAGAGGAAAGAAGATCTTAGGAGGAAGGAAGCAGAAGCAAGGGAGAAGGAAAGAGAAGAGCGTCAATTACAGCAGAAGAAGATTGACGAGGAAATGGAAATTTGCAGGGCACAGCATGAGGAAAGAGAGAAGGAGAGACAGCATGAGGAAAGAGAGAAGGAGAGACAGCATGAGGAAAGAGAGAAGGAGAGAAAGCACGAATTGGCGCTTAAGGCTCTAGAAATCCAAAGTCGTGATGCTGCCTCTACCTCCAGCAATGGTGACTCTCTACCTCAATCTCAGCGAACTGATCCTTCTAACACTCAATCTCCTCAACTCATCGCTATGTCTTTTACTCTAGAATGTTTCCCATGTCATAATGAGAAGATTGACACGAATCTAAAAAAGTTTGAGAAAATGGCCAATCTGTACGGTTTAGAGATGTCGCGTTGGTTTATGAAACTTTCCCAGGCTTTAAAAGGGTCTGCGTATGATGCTTATGCAAAACTGGAAAGCAGCCAACAAGACAATTACGACGTGTTGAAGAAAGCTTTACTTGAACGGTTTGAAATGAACGTTCGCAAATTTTTGCAGCTGTTCCGTAACAGCAGAAAGGAGAGCTCTGAAACTTTTCAGCAGTTCTCTTCTCGTCTAAAGGGATATTTGACAAATTGCCTGGAGCTTTCGCAGCTTGCCTCTACATATGAAGGACTTGAGGAGTTCGTAATAACCGAACAAATAAAGAATACTTTGTCAAGTGACACCCGTAGATTTCTGGCTGAGCAAGATGCAGGAAAGCTGGAAGACATTTTAGAAAAGTCTGAGCCATATCATAATGCGCTGGCCAAACTGCCGGCCACAAAACGTAAACCGACAGAAGAGCCTTCTCGAAAAAATAATCTAGCGCATTCTTCCCATTCTTCTCACCAAAATAACCACAGAGAAACTGGACCCCAGAATCCCCCTCCTGAAAAATATAAGTTCTACAAAACCAGGTACCCCACCATCAATAACAATTCTGATCAACCCAACCGTCCAACATGGCAGCACGGCCAGAAAGGACAGGTTGACAAAGGGAAAACCCCTGCGCACGGGACATATGATCAGAGCGAGCACACCAAGCCTAAACGCATCGAATGCTTGCAAACATTCTTGCAAGGTAGAATTAGTGTCAGTGATTCTCAACCTGAGGAAGAGAGGCCCTCAACGCGATGTACTGTTATTTTGAACGGATCTTAAACTTATTGTCTTTTTGACACGGGGCTTTCTTTTGATTGCATTGTTGCCAGACACTTGGTCAAACAAGGTCAAGAGACAGAAGAAACCGTCCAACTTTGGGGAGTTTTTAAAGGAGATGTACCCATTTTGCTTCCCATCGCATTGGTGGAGATACACTCTGAGATTGTCAGAGGTGTGATCAAAGCGGCTGTTATGGATGACCCGAACTACCCAGTCATACTTGGCGGTCGATATGTGTTTATTGGGAAAACAGAAGAGCCAATTGTGGCAGCAGTAACCACAAGAGGGCAAACCAAGAAGGAACGGAAGCCTGCGCCGAATTTGTTATCTAAGGAACTTAAAGAGGCGCAACAAAAGGATCCTAACTTGGCATCCAGCTTTAGGAAACTGCCCATGGCCAATGCCCCTAGACAGCACGGGAACATTTTTTCTAAGGATGGCGTACTTTACCGTAGAACGGGCAATCCTGAACAAGGTTATAATCAGCTCCTAGTACCGAAACAGTACAGAAGCCACATCTTAGAAATGGGACACTCTCTTCCCTTTAGCGGACATATGGGACAGAACGCCATAAATCAGCGAATATCGAATCACTATTGGTTTCCAGGAATGAACTCTGATATTATCAGATACGTGAAATTCTGCGCCAAGTGCCAACGGGTGGCACCCAAGCATTAGACACCCGCACTTTCCATGGGTGAAATGCCAGTAGTGGGGACACCATTTGAACGGGTTGTGATCGACATTTTAGAACCCTTACAAAGGACTAAAAGAAGGCACAGGTTTATCCTGACCTTAATCGACACATGCACTTTATGTGCAGAAGCTATACTGCTAACATGCACGGATTCCAAGCATGACACATTAGCCCTCGTGCAGATTTTTACTGGGTTGGGATTCCCTCAACAAGTTTTGACGGATAACGGATCCCCATACCGTAACCTGTTAATGGATGCGATTGTTAAGATCTTGAGGAACCATGACATCTACACAAGCTCTTATAATCCGACCGGAAGTGGGTTAGTAGAACGTGCCAACGGAAACCGCAACATGATGCTATGTAAACTGGGACATAAGAAACCTGAAGATTGGGACCTTTGTATACCTGCAGCTTCATTCGCATACAGGGACGCCCCACATACTGCCACAGGATTCCCCCCAGCTACTCTTTTATTCGGCAGACTTATTAAGGTGTCGCTAGAAGCCTTACTTCGGTCCTTGATAGACCAGAAGGCTGATGAGACAGTCGTCTCAGCCAGTAAATATGTGTCCTAATTAATGTAAAGGTTAAAACTAGGATGGGATCTAGCAACGTTCAACCTTAAGCGAGCACGCGCAATGCACGGTAACCGATACAAGAAAGCTGCGAAAGAAAGAGAATTGCAACCAGGAAAGACAGTTTTGTTGCTACACCCAACCGGAAACACCAAACTACGTATCGGATGGCAAGGGCCGTTTCCCGTCCTTAAAAAGATTTCAAAGGCTAACTACCAGATCACCATTAAAGGAAAGGAGAAGTTCTATTATGTAAATCTGTTAAAGAAATACTTGGAAAGGCCGGCGCCATCCTCCGAACACCTCCTGGCGATTGCCAGAACTGACGAAGATGATGATAGTGACAGGGAAATTCCACTGCAAACACACGGAATCTTCCAACAATGTCAAACTCGGCGACACTCTTTCAAGCGCAAACGGAATACATTCCAGAGAAAGAAAACGTTGGAGCAGATTTCAAGAGTAGGAATTGGACAGAGACGGAGGGGGATGATGCGAGTGAAGATAACAGTCACCCGGAAGCTGCTGATATAGGAAATCTATTTTCATCAAGTGGACATGAAATGGTGTTACACATAAGAATTATGCAACGTTATCAGTGTACGCTAATTTTTCCTTATGCAAGGGATAGAACTCGGGAAATGAACTCACTGTTTTACTTTGTGTAGTTATCTTTCGTGAGACCGAAGGTTGCCGGTGTAATGTCATACCGATCTCGGTTCATGTCCTTTTAAGGAGCGTACAGGTCTACTTTTCTTAGAAGTGGTTGGCAACCTGCAATGTTGCTATTTCTTTCCTTATAAGGCTCGATTTTATGTGTCGTTCTCAGTATAGGATCATTGCTACGTAGTTTTCTGAATTGTTCTCACGAGAATGGTTCTCTGCGCATGTCTGTCTTTTTGGTTGTAGATTGAACAAGCTTCCGCCCAGTTAGTTTGTGGCAGAACTCGGTCGAGATATGATCTGTGTTGGGGGAAGATATGCTCTTATGTCCCCGAGTGTTCTTTCATCATGGGAAAGGACCTTCTGTGATTTTGATTGCAAGTTTATTCATATTAATCCCATGTGTGTAATTCTAACGTCTGGAGACGGTTGGAATTGTGGTGTTTTTCGAACATAAAGGTAAAACTGCTCTTCTTATTTTGTCCTGTAGTCTGAGAGGTTAGAATTATTGTTCGACTCGTTTCGCACTGTCAGGCAGGGAGAGACTTTATTACTAGAAGCACACCAGCTATCTCGATGCCTAATATATTTATTTTTCCGGCTACTTATGCCCACAGAACAAATAATATTACGTTCCTCGAACTTCGTTATGTCAGTGAAGACGCCTTTACGAAGGTTAGACTTATAAAATATGTCCACAGAAGGTCAACGTGAACTGAGTTCATAGTCCGCCATGCTCGTGCGGCTGGTACTTAAACATGCCTACATATCTGATCTACTTGTATCCGGAATGAGTTAATTAACTCGCATATTTTTGATGAATAAGCTGAATCTGCTGAAGCTATCATATCCATGAGATCAGCTTATTGGAATGCTCATTTATTGAGGGAACCTTACCTTATACTGATTGATATGATTTACATTGCTTGGGATTGATCGTCAATGTCATCGTAACTATTGTGGCGTCTCAATAAATGTTTGGAAACGTAACCAGCTGTTACCTGATTAATTGACTTCCACGTCGTGTGTTTACGTGACGTCCTGTGTGGACTGTCCTGCTAACTGTTTAGCTACACACTTACAACATGTATACACAAACCAGACCAAAGACACCATATTACTACGCCTCCATCATCTCTGGTGTCTGGGTGTGATACTCTACACTTCAAGTGCCAGTATTTGTTACCTCTACATCTTCTACAACAAAGACATCACCTTCAACATTGTGATACAACATTTGATGACCATTGCAACACTCTACATACTTTGGCAAGAAGTTAGATAAATTTTAGCCACTCAACATTTGGTGGCCATAACCTGGTTTGGTCTGGTGCCAGCATACACGGGGTCCCTTACCCGCTACATTCTACAAGACATCTACTAACAGAAGCCTGATACTACTCGGCGTTGCACGGTATCTTTTTTGACTTGGAATTTTTGGCTGATCCTAAATCAAGAAAATGACAGTACCCGGCGTTGCCGCACATATTTACAACTGTAACGTCCCTTCGAGAATCAAGTTGCTGCTGTCCATTTATCAAGTTGCTACTGTGGTTGAATCAGTTGCTGCTAACTAGGCATCAAGTAACTGTTCTATGAGAAGGTCAAGTGCCGATACTTACGAGTTCTTGTATTGAGAAGGACAAGTTCCGTATTAGAGCAAGTTATTGTTGGATAAGAAGGCCAAGTACCGTAACAACTCTACTTGTACGACATAACGCTGTACGATTATCAGAAGCTCAAGTTCTACCATCGTCCTGGCAGTTACCACGCAAGATCAACATGTCTGATCACCGTTGGATCTTCTGTCCATAGAATGCTGATCTTCACATGTTCTTTGCTCTGCTGACGTTTGGATGTCCATTAAGTTAAGTGGCCTGTTTTGTGTGTGAACTGTGCTCTTATACTTCTACTGAGCCTTCTGTTTCTTCACATTCTTTTCTCATATTGTTATATGTTATATGTTTATATTTTATTTGTATATTTATATGTTTATGTTTAGCGGGCTGGTTGGGTAGGTGACTATCATAAGAGATACCACGTCATAGAGGTCTTATGATAGCGTTCTGTAGGAGCAATTTTCTTAATTGAAAATTTGCATGCAACATCTGTTGCTATTATTGTTAGTTGTGACGACATGTGCAGTATTGTTTTCGGTATTTTTTCGCATTCTTTAGTTTTGTTTTGATTTGTTTGTATATGTAGGTCTCCTCTTTTCTATTATTCTGTTCTTTACACCATTTATGTTTATACACTGTGGTGTCATGTATTTTGTTTAATTCTATCGCAGATATCATCACATTTTTTGTGATAATTTCTTTACTTTTCGCTGTTTATTTAGTTGATTTCTGCGGATGTTGTCGTATTGTTTCTGATCATTGTTATTGTTTACATTGTTATTATTTACATTGTGACTTTGTTTACATTGTGATTAGTTACACTTATGGTAATTTATTAATGGATTAAGTTGATGCACTATTACTAATACACTGATGATAAATAAATGATGAATAGTGTTGTGCACTACTGAATGGGAAGTCTACCTATGATTAAGAATTGACTGATGATATTTTCATAAAAGTTCATATACAAGTTCTTTGCCAAAGACTTGTTTCCCACAGAGATTGGGATAATATAATGTGATGTGAATATTCAAGTGCTTAATTTAACTCTTAGTATACGAGCGGCCTTCTAGAGAGGCCGATGATCAATCCCCGTCAATAGCGAAAATTTATAGCTGAATGCATGTTTAAAACCACTGAGCAATTTAGTTACGTTCATGATATAGGGGTTTCATTTCTTCACATTTTGATATATAACACTTATGTTATCTTTATAAATAAATTATTTATTGCAAAATCTGTAATGGTAGTCATGAAAGGCCGCTCGTATACTAAGAGTTAAGACTTGTTATTATTAAAATTGAAATAAGATAGTTAATTATTTCAGGTGTTGTGACTCATAATATTAGACAATATGTCTACACTTGAGTACTTTTTTGAGCAGGGTAAATCCCTGGGAAAGACTGATGATAAATTGGAGGAATATGCGACTACTCAATATGACAAAGCATTAAAGTTGGAAGGAAAAAAAATGGAAATGGAAAAACAGAAACTGAAAGCTGAGTTGAAGAAATTAGACAGAGAAGCTGAACAGTGGCAGAGAGAAGATACAAATAAACTATTAGCTTTGGAGTTGGATGCATTAAAGGAAACAATAAATGAGCTTCAGGATGAAAAGAAAGCTCTTACTAATGAGGTACAGCAGAGGAATTCTGAAAATACTGTATTAAAGGGTAAAGTGACGATATTGATAGAAGATAATAAGAAATTCTATGACTCCACTCTTAGTCAGAAGAAACAGTTAGATGAGGAGGTAATCTCATTAAAACAGTTGTTGAATAACCAGATGGAGCAGGTGAACTCTTCCTCACTTGATTTAAAACTACTGTGGAAGATTATAGAAACATTAGCTTTTCCTCATAATGATAAATTAGCACAATCACAAATGAAGGAGGAAAATGAATTCGAAGATGAGATGAGCTTTTCTAAATATGAGAAATGGTTAGAAAGTGATATGAGCTTGGCTCAATACGAGCAATATTGTAAAGAAAATGCTAGCACCAGGGACTTGAAACAAGTCAAAGTGGACAATGAAAAATTAAGGTTTGAGATTCAGTTACTACAACTGGAGTTGACACAGCTGAGAGCGAATAAGGTAAAGGATGAGAAAGTTGATGAACTTATGACTACTGATCATAGTGCTATGGAAGCACTCAAACTTGAACTTGTTCAGGAGAAGTCTAAGGTCTTAGAAACTACATCTCAAAATGAACAATTGAAAATAGATCTTAGAGATAGGATCACTAGAGAAAAGAGTCTTACTTCCCAGCTACATGACATAAGGTTAGATTATAACAGGAAGGTTAAAACCAACGAGAGAGTATACAAAGCTGTTGCTAGAGAGATAACTATTGCAGAAGCAGAAGTTACAAAAGTTCGAAAAAGAGTTGACGGCTTATTAGATATTGTTTTGTGCAATAAGATATTATCTGCTACCAAGGTCAATGAAGTTAGACATAAAGCTGATGGTCGATATGTTAATGCAAAGAGTCAGCGACATGCACTCGATGCCAGCAGTAACATTAAAAAATATGTCAACAAATCGTTTCGTAGTAAATATGGTTTCCCACGGGATAACGATACTGCCTCTAATGGGAGTTGGCGGCAGGCCAAAGGTAAATCAAGTTTGGATCACGGTGAGGACTTTGATAAGTTTCATGATAAGATTCCTCAGGGAAACCGTGCATCGAATTTTCAGATTCCTTATAAGTTGGTAAAAGAAAAAAAACTGTTAGTACCCATCGTACTCAGCTCAGACAGTACGATGTACCTATTGAGCACAGTGACACAGGGAAAAATAACAACAATTTTGCTAGGAAAGATAAGCGTGATTATGAACAGCGCCAAGGGCGTTCATCACGTGGTAATCTTCCTTTTTCACGTAATGGTTCTTCTTCAAAGAACTGGAGGCAATTTGATGGTGCTCAACTTTTTGGTCCCAGTAACTATAGGAACTTTAATAGAGGTTACCAACCTTATAATAGTTTTTCTGGGAAACAACAAAATCCACGTAATAGTAATTTTGATTATAAGGTAAATAACAATCACAATTATGGTAACTGGAGTTCAAATAAGAGCAATGGGCTCAACAGAGATAAAAATTTTGATACATCTCGTTGTGATGGTAGATGCCCACATGATTCCTAACTAATATTTATGTCCTATATTTCCAGATATACTTTGAACATATAACACTCTTATATTATTATAATACATTAGCACACCTGTCTTCACTTTATGTGAACTCATACTATTGTGCTTTGTTATCATCTTCTTCTATTACCATCTTTAATATAACAGAAGAAGGCTACGTAGACAATATAAGGGCCGAAAGTTTACTCGGCCACAATTGTTTATAATAATGTGTTGTATATTAGGAATCCTAATGGTTGTTAAATAGAATTATATTGATTGTATTTTCTCAGCAAGTCATTGATGATCTGAGAAGTCACCTTACTCCTTGTCAAGCATGTAGAATTATGGAGGATGTACTTACCTAGGACAAGACAGAAGCTGTATCCATTACGCCTTGTCCTGGATCTTCATATATTTTTAACTTATTTCATTATGTATTGTAATATTATTATATGTTTAAGTAATGTAATATTTACTATCACATGTGTCCATCCTTTTGAAGCGGTATTAGAGTATGACACCGCTATTTGATAATGACCATTATTACACTTGCATATGTATATTATGTTTACATGCTAGCGTGATGTGTGTTGGTGGCACCTCCCCGATATATGTATATATTTTTAAGACATATTTTTTCTGTTGAGATATATTTTCACATGACACTCCATGTGTCGATTTAGTCTCAGGTTGGGCAGTTTGTCTATTTATCCGCGCATCATTCGTGTGTTTTGAGCCGCTTCTAGCTTGCTCTTGGATATTTTATAAAAAAATGAAACATTTTTTTTTATCGGGAGGTTGCGGTAATATGTTACACATAAGAATTCTGCAACGTTATCAGTGTACGCTAATTTTTCCTTATGCAAGGGATAGAACTCGGGAAATGAACTCACTGTTTTACTTTGTGTAGTTATCATATCGATTGGAGGCCGACCTCTGTGTAACCTACGTTTTGCTGATGATATTGATCTGATAGCTGGATCAGAATCAGAACTTCAAGACCTTACCTCTAGACTGGAGAAAGTAACAAGAACGTATGGGATGGAAATTAATATAGAAAAAAGCAAGATATTGGTGAATAGCCATAAGAAACATGTTCCGACCAACATTACGTTAAATGGGCAAACGTTAGAAGAAGTTAACACCTTTAAATATTTCGGGTCTACTATATGTAGTGATGGAAGATCAATTAAAGAAATCAAGACAAGACTTGAGATGGCCTCAGCTGCCATGACAAGGTTGAATGTGATCTGGAAAAGTAACATCAGTTTTCCTGTGAAGATCAAATTATACAAATCACTTGTCGTATCTATTCTCTTGTATGGGTGTGAGGGCTGGACACTCACTGCAGATACGGAGCGAAGGATTCAGGCTTTCGAGCATAAATGTTATAGAAGAATTTTGCGCATTTGCTATAAAGAGCACAAAACAAATGTCTATGTTAGAGAGAAGATAAACACCTATGCAGGCCACCAAGAACCACTTTTGTCAATAGTGAAACGTCGAAAGCTTGCCTGGTTTGGGCATGTAACTCGTCATGACTCCCTTTCGAAAACGATCCTTCAGGGAACAGTCGAAGGTAAACGGAGAAGAGGAAGGCAGAGAAAATCCTGGGCTGATAACATCAAAGAATGGGCAGTACACGGTTTTTCCACACTTGTACGCATTGCTGAGGATAGAGAGCAGTGGAGGACCCTGTCTGCTGATGCTTCCACCATGGCACCCCTACGACCCATGACGGGTTACGGGCTGAGATGATGAGATGATGAGTTATCTTTCGTGTGACCGAAGGTTGCCGGTGTAATGTCATACCGATCTCGGTTCATGTCCTTTTAAGGAGCGTACAGGTCTACTTTTCTTAGAAGTGGTTGGCAACCTGCAATGTTGCTATTTCTTTCCTTATAAGGCTCGATTTTATATGTCGTTCTCAGTATAGGATCATAGCTACGTACTTTTCTGAATTGTTCTCACGAGAATGGTTCTCTGCGCATGTCTGTCTTTTTGGTTGTAGATTGAACAAGTTTCCGCCCAGTTAGTTTGTGGCAGAACTCGGTCGAGATATGATCTGTGTCGGGGCAAGATATGCTCTTGTGTCCCCGAGTGTTCTTTCATCATGGGAAAGGAGCTTCTGTGATTTTGATGGCAAGTTTATTCATATTAATCCCATGTGTGTAATTCTAACGTCTGGAGACGGTTGGAATTGTGGTGTTTTTCGAACATAAAGGTAAAACTGCTCTTCCTATTTTGTCCTGTAGTCTGAGAGGTTAGACATTATTGTTCGACTCGTTTCGCACTGTCAGGCAGGGAGAGACTTTATTACTAGAAGCACACCAGCTATCTCGATGCCTAATATATCTATGGTTCCGGCTACTTATGCCCACAGAACAATTAATATTACGTTCCTCGAACTTCGTTATGCCAGCGAAGACGCCTTTACGAAGGTTAGACTTATAAAATATGACCACAGAAGGTCAACGTGAACTGAGTTCATAGTCCGCCATGCTCGTGCGGCTGGTACTTAAACATGCCTACATATCTGATCTACTTGTATCAGGAATGAGTTTATTAACTCGCATATTTTTGATGAATAAGCTGAATCTGCTGAAGCTATCATATCCATGAGATCAGCTTATTGGAATGCTCATTTATTGAGGGAACCTTACCTTATACTTATTGATATGATTTACATTGCTTGTGATTGATCGTCAATGTCATCGTAACTATTGTGGCGTCTCAATAAATGTTTGGAAACGTAACCAGCTGTTACCTGATTAATTGACTTCCACGTCGTGTGTTTACGTGACGTCCTGTGTGGACTGTCCTGCTAACTGTTTAGCTACACACTTACCACATGTATACACAAACCAGACCAAAGACACCATATTACTACGCCTCCATCATCTCTGGTGTCTGGGGGTGATACTCTACACTTCAAGTGCCAGTATTTGTTACCTCTACATCTTCTACAACAAAGACATCACCTTCAACATTGTGATACAACATTTGATGACCATTGCAACACTCTACATACTTTGGCAAGAAGTTAGATAAATTTTAGCCACTCAACATTTGGTGGCCATAACCTGGTTTGGTCTGGTGCCAGCATACTCGGGGTCCCTTACCCGCTAAATTCTACAAGACATCTACTAACAGAAGCCTGATACTACTCGGCGTTGCACGGTATCTTTTTTGACTTGGAAGTTTTGGCTGATCCTAAATCAAGAAAATGACAGTACCCGGCGTTGCCGCATATATTTACAACTGTAACGTCCCTTCGAGAATCAAGTTGCTGCTGTCCATTTATCAAGTTGCTACTGTGGTTGAATCAGTTGCTGCTATCTAGGCATCAAGTAACTGTTCTATGAGAAGGTCAAGTGCCGATACTTACGAGTTCTTGTATTGAGAAGGACAAGTTCCGTATTAGAGCAAGTTATTGTTGGATAAGAAGGCCAAGTACCGTAACAACTCTACTTGTACGACATAACGCTGTACGATTATCAGAAGCTCAAGTTCTACCATCGTCCTGGCAGTTACCACGCAAGATCAACATGTCCGATCAACGTTGGATCTTTTGTCCATAGAATGCTGATCTTCACATGTTATTTGCTCTGCTGACGTTTGGATGTCCATAAATTAAGTGGCCTGTTTTGTATGTGAACTGTGCCCTTATACTTCTACTGAGCCTTCTGTTTCTTCACATTCTTTTCTCATATTGTTATATGTTATATGTTTATATTTTATTTGTATATTTATATGTTTATGTTTAGCGGACTGGTTGGGTAGGAGACTATTATAAGAGATACCACGTCATTGAGGTCTTATGATAGCGTTCTGTAGGAGCAATTTTCTTAATTGAAAATTTGCATGCAACATCTGTTGCTATTATTGTTAGTTGTGACGACATGTGCAGTATTGTTTTCGGTATTTTTTCGCATTCTTTAGTTTTGTTTTGATTTGTGTGTATATGTAGGTCTCCTCTTTTCTATTATTCAGTTCTTTACACCATTTATGTTTATACACTGTGGTGTCATGTATTTTGTTTAATTCTATCGCAGATATCATCACATTTTTTGTAATAATTTCTTTACTTTTCGCTGTTTATTTAGTTGATTTCTGCGGATGTTGTCGTATTGTTTCTGATCATTGTTATTGTTTACATTGTTATTTTTTACATTGTGACTTTGTTTACATTGTGATTAGTTACACTTATGGTAATTAATTAATGGATTAAGTTGATGCACTATTACTAATACACTGATGATAAATAAATGATGAATAGTGTTGTGCACTACTGAATGGGAAGTCTACCTATGATTAAGAATTGACTGATGATATTTTCATAAAAGTTCACATACAAGTTCTTTGCCAAAGACTTGTTTCCCACAGAGATTGGGATAATATAATGTGATGTGAATATTTACTAGCTTAAATTAAGACTTGTTATTATTAAAATTGAAATAAGATAGTTAATTATTTCAGGTGTTGTGACTCATAATATTAGACAATATGTCTACACTTGAGTACTTTATTGAGCAGGGTAAATCCCTGGAAAGACTGGTGATAAATTGGAGGAATATGCGATTGCTCAATATGACAAAGCATTAAAGTTGGAAGGAAAAAAAATGGAAATGGAAAAACAGAAACTGAAAGCTGAGTTGAAGAAATTAGACAGAGAAGCTGAAGAGTGGCAGAGAGAAGATACAAATAAACTATTAGCTTTGGAGTTGTATGCATTAAAGGAAACAATAAATGAGCTTCAGGATGAAAAGAAAGCTCTTACTAATGAGTTACAGCAGAGGAATTCTGAAAATACTGTATTAAAGGGTAAAGTGACGATATTGATAGAAGATAATAAGAAATTCTATGACTCCTCTCTTAGTCAGAAGAAACAGTTAGATGAGGAAGTAATCTCATTAAAACAGTTGTTGAATAACCAGATGGAGCAGGTGAACTCTTCCTCACTTGATTTAAAACTACTGTGGAAGATTATAGAAACATTAGCTCTTCCTCATAATGATAAATTAGCACAATCTCAAATGAAGGAGGAAAATGAATTCGAAGATGAGATGAGCTTTTCTAAATATGAGAAATGGTTAGAAAGTGATATGAGCTTGGCTCAATACGAGCAATATTGTAAAGAAAATGCTAGCACCAGGGACTTGAAACAAGTCAAAGTGGACAATGAAAAATTAAGGATTGAGATTCAGTTACTACAACTGGAGTTGACACAGTTGAGAGCGAATAAGGTAAAGGATGAGAAAGTTGATGAACTTATGACTACTGATCATAGTGCTATGGAAGCACTCAAACTTGAACTTGTTCAGGAGAAGTCTATGGTCTTAGAAACTACATCTCAAAATGAACAATTGAAAATAGATCTTAGAGATAGGATCACTAGAGAAAAGAGTCTTACTTCCCAGCTACATGACATAAGGTAAGATTATAACAGGAAGGTTAAAACCAACGAGAGAGTATACAAAGCTGTTGCTAGAGAGAAAACTATTGCAGAAGCAGAAGTTACAAAACTTCGAAAAAGAGTTGACGGCTTATTAGATATTGTTTTGTGCAATAAGATATTATCTGCTACCAAGGTCAATGAAGTTAGACATAAAGCTGATGGTCGATATGTTAATGCAAAGAGTCAGCGACATGCACTCGATGCCAGCAGTAACATTAAAAAATATGTCAACAAATCGTTTCGTGGTAAATATGGTTTCCCACGGGATAACGATACTGCCTCTAATGGGAGTTGGCGGCAGCCAAAGGTAAATCAAGTTTGGATCACGGTGAGGACTTTGATAAGTGTCATGATAAGATTCCTCAGGGAAACCGTGCATCGAATTTTCAGATTCCTTATAAGTTGGTAAAAGAAAAAAAAAACTGTTAGTACCCATCGTAATCAGCTCAGACAGTACGATGTACCTATTGAGCACAGTGACACAGTGAAAAATAACAACAATTTTGCTAGGAAAGATAAGCGTGATTACGAACAGCGCCAAGGGCGTTCATCACGTGGTAATCTTCCTTTTTCACGTAATGGTTCTTCTTCAAAGAACTGGAGGCAATTTGATGGTGCTCAACTTTTTGGTCCCAGTAACTATAGGACCATGTACTTACCTAGGACAAGACAGAAGCTGTATCCATTACGCCTTATATTTTTAACTTATTTCATTATTTATTGTAATATTATTATATGTTTAAGTAATGTAATATTTACTATCACATGTGTCCATCCTTTTAAAGCGGTATTAGAGTATGACACCGCTATTTGATAATGACCATTATTACACTTGCATATGTATATTATGTTTACATGCTAGCGTGATGTGTGTTGGTGGCACCTCCCCGATATATGTATATATTTTTAAGACATATTTTTTCTGTTGAGATATATTTTCACATGACACTCCATGTGTCGATTTAGTCTCAGGTTGGGCAGTTTGTCTATTTATCCGCGCATCATTCGTGCGTTTTGAGCCGCTTCTAGCTTGCTCTTGGATATTTAAAAAAAAATGAAACATTTTTTTTATCGGGAGGTTGCGGTAATATGTTACACATAAGAATTATGCAACGTTATCAGTGTACGCTAGTTTTTCCTTATGCAAGGGATAGAACTCGGGAAATGAACTTACTGTTTTACTTTGTGTAGTTATCTTTCGTGTGACCGAAGGTTGCCGGTGTAATGTCATACCGATCTCGGTTCATGTCCTTTTAAGGAGCGTACAGATCTACTTTTCTTAGAAGTGGTTGGCAACCTGCAATGTTGCTATTTCTTTCCTTATAAGGCTCGATTTTATGTGTCGTTCTCAGTATAGGATCATAGCTACGTACTTTTCTGAATTGTTCTCACGAGAATGGTTCTCTGCGCATGTCTGTCTTTTTGGTTGTAGATTGAACAAGCTTCCGCCCAGTTAGTTTTTGGCAGAACTCGGTCGAGATATGATCTGTGTCGGGGCAAGATATGCTCTTGTGTCCCCGAGTGTTCTTTCATCATGGGAAAGGACCTTCTGTGATTTTGATGGCAAGTTTATTCATATTAATCCCATGTGTGTAATTCTAACGTCTGGAGACGGTTGGAATTGTGGTGTTTTTCGAACATAAAGGTAAAACTGCTCTTCCTATTTTGTCCTGTAGTCTGAGAGGTTAGACATTATTGTTCGACTCGTTTCGCACTGTCAGGCAGGGAGAGACTTTATTACTAGAAGCACACCAGCTATCTCGATGCCTAATATATCTATGGTTCCGGCTACTTATGCCCACAGAACAATTAATAATACGTTCCTCGAACTTCGTTATGCCAGCGAAGACGCTTTTAAGGTTAGACTTATAAAATATGTCCACAGAAGGTCAACGTGAACTGAGTTCATAGTCCGCCATGCTCGTGCGGCTGGTACTTAAACATGCCTACATATCTGATCTACTTGTATCAGGAATGAGTTAATTAACTCGCATATTTTTGATGAATAAGCTGAATCTGCTGAAGCTATCATATCCATGAGATGAGCTTATTGGAATGCTCATTTATTGAGGGAACCTTACCTTATACTGATTGATATGATTTACATTGCTTGTGATTGATCGTCAATGTCATCGTAACTATTGTGGCGTCTCAATAAATGTTTGGAAACGTAACCAGCTGTTACCTGATTAATTGACTTCCACGTCGTGTGTTTACGTGACGTCCTGTGTGGACTGTCCTGCTAACTGTTTAGCTACACACTTACAACATGTATACACAAACCAGACCAAAGACACCATATTACTACGCCTCCATCATCTCTGGTGTCTGGGGGTGATACTCTACACTTCAAGTGCCAGTATTTGTTACCTCTACATCTTCTACAACAAAGACATCACCTTCAACATTGTGATACAACATTTGATGACCATTGCAACACTCTACATACTTTGGCAAGAAGTTAGATAAACTTTCAACTCTCAACAAATGGTTTCATGTCTTTAAGCGGGGACGTCTATGACATATTATGAAAATAGCTTTCATCTATCTACTTCTTTATTTACACTTTTCATGTACGAGTACCTAGCTTTCACCTACGCCTGCTTGTTACCAACCTGTCATTTCTATGTACCTGAAATCTCAAGCTATTGACACTGTGAGCGCTGTTAAATTTCTTACCTGGACAAATTAAATGTGACATAAACAGTAATCCTAAATAAAACATACCAAATTGAACGCTCTCCGGAGAATTAAAGTTAACATGTCTTTGAGGAGCTATGGTTCTCTTTGCCAAATATAATACTGGATTTGCTGTGTGTATGTGTCCTAAAGATTGTTCCAGAAGATACAACCCAAGTATAATGTAAGAAAGAATCCTCGTGGCAACTGGTGTCTGAGAAGAGAGAAATGATGAATGAATAATTCTCATACATATATCTTGTCGAATCCATGTACTCACTTTGTGTATTTTTCTATGCAGGTTTTGCTGATGCTGTCCCTTTTCAGAAGAGATTAACGTATAACTCTGTTCTTTACTGTAGAGGGAAATACTAGAACAAAGCGTATAAATCTTTGACTCTTTGGGGTTAATAACTTTCGTCTAACGTGATCTTGTCTCAACAGAGGGAGGGAGGATTACACCTATGAGTCTAACTCTTTAGTTAATTCATTAACTTATGTTTTTTTGTATTTGATATTGATATTCAAAAATATTGCTGTTGTGAAGTTTTTTACGTTAAATAAAATTTACATAAACTTTATTTAGGTGTGTTTGTCAGCTTGTCCCAAAAGATCCATATTCCATTGATATAGTTTCTCACGTCTGAGCGTCTAATTGTTGTCACTTATCTGTGTGTTTGTAGATGTGCGTGGTTGAATATATATATATATATATATATATATATATATATATATATATATATATATATATATATATATATATATATATATATATATATATATATATATATATATATGTCTGATCTAAGAATCTCAGTCGTAACCGATAGGCTGGATAGATTATCTCTCGATTCCAGGGACAGACTTTACCTTTTACCATTTCACTCGTTAAAAATCTATTTCTTTACATGTATTTGGGCGTCTTTCAATTTTTGGATCAACATTAATTATATCAAAAGCAAATTAAGAAGCCAATTGAATGACGTGAGTCTCCAGTCATGCTTGAAAATGAAAACAACAGATTATTCAACTAACTATTGACCAACTTTGCAAGGACATCCAACAGCAAGTCTCATTATATGTTCTTACTTTTCATTTGTATATTTTATTTTATTATTGTGGTACATCTTATCTGAATATTTGTTATTGAAAAAAAAATGTATTATTTATTGTGCATTAAAATAGCATTTGAAAAATTGTGTTTATTATTTCAACTATATATATATATAATTATTATCATTATTATTATTGAATTAGAGATACCAAGCGAATTTTTTTTTTTCACGGGGCTCTTCAATTTTTCTTAAAATGGAGAGAAAATAAAATCTATGGCTCATTGCCATTGAAAGGTTCCCGACTCCTCCCATAGTACCTTTTGATTATAGAAACAATGTCAGCTGGGAATTCCATAAACCCTCAGTATTTTCCACAGGGTGTTAATGAGTATGCTGTCAAAAGCCTTTTCAAAGTCAGCAAAGTTAATGTATACCTAACTATCTCTGCCATTCTGAGAACTGCTGTATAATGTTCATGTGGATGAATATATAAACTGCGCAATTTTTATTTTGAACCCTGCTTGTTCTTTCCTCAATTTATGGTCCAATGCTTTTGAAATTGGCTGGAGAATTATCCTGCCTAGTGTTTTACTGGGAACTAAGAGGAAAGTAATTCCTCTCCAGTTGTTGCAGTCTGTAAAGACGTCCTTCTTGGGCAAACTGGCAATTATTCCCTCCTTCCACTCTCTTGGTGTTGTCACTGTTTGTCAGGCTTGTGCAATGTCGGTTCTAATAGTTTTGCTGCTAGTTCATGGTCTGTCTTAAATAACTCAGCATTTAAATGTAGTGATCAAGAGCTTTTCCATTCTTTAACCCTATGACAGCTGTGATTATTTCTTCCCTTCGTGGACTGTCTGTATTTACGTCTAGATCATTTTCAGCCTCAGGAACATTCAGCTGCATCTCTGGTGGTTCCTTACTCAGTGTTTCTCTTAAGTGCTCTGCCCATCTTGTTTCCTGCCCCTATGCTGTAGTTATGAAATGTCCTTGCTTATTTGTTAATAGCGTAATATTGTTTGCAACCCGTTTTCCGTTGATGGTTGTAGATTTTTGATAGGGGAATTAAGACTTGGGATGGTCCCTTCTGAATAGATTAGAATAAGTGATAGTCCCAGTGAGAGATAAAAATAGAAATAGGTTTCCACGAGTGAGATGGTAGGAATAATAGAGGCTGTCCCTGAAATCCGTTGGTTTGTAGCGTTCTGTCCCATATGTCCGCTAAAGGGAAGAGAGTGCCCCATTTCTAGGATTTGGCTTCTGTACTGTTTCGGTACTAGGAGCTGGTTGTAACCTTGGTCAGGCTTGCCCGTTCTGCGATGAAGTACGCCATCCTTAGAAAAAATGTCCCCGTGCTGCCTGGGTTCGTTAGCCATGGGCAGTTTCCTAAAGCAGGGTGCCAAAGTAGGGTCCTTTTGTTGCGCTTCTTTAAGTTCCATAGGTAACAAATTTGGCGCAGGCTTCCGTTCCTTCTTGGTTTGCCCTCTTGTAGTTACTGCTGCCACAATTGGCTCTTCCGTTTTCCCAATAAACACGTATCTCCCGCCAAGTATGACTGGGTAGATCGGGTCATCCACAACAGCCGCTTTGATCACACCTCTGACAAAATCAGAGTGTATCTCCACCAATGTTGCCGGCAGTTCGGTCAGCGCATTTTGATAACGCTCAGACTTTTCCAAGATGTCTTCAAGCTTTTCTGCACCCTGCTCAGCTAAAATTCTTCGGGTGTCCGCAGACAAAGTGTTCTTTATTTGTTCTGCAATGACAAATTCCTCAAGACCTTCATAGGTAGAGGGGAGCTGCGAGAGCTCTAGGCACTTTGTCAGATATCCCTTTAGACGAGAGGAGAACTGCTGAAAAGTTTCAGAATTCTCCTTTCTGCTGTTGCGAAACAGTTGTAAAAATTTGCGCGCGTTCATTTCAAAACGCTCCAGTAAGGCTTTCTTCAAGACGTCGTAATTGTCTTGTTGGCTGCTCTCCAGTTTGGCGTAAACATCATACGCAGACCATTTTAAAGCGTGGGAAACCCTTATATTCCAACGCGACCTCTCTAAACCGTACCGAGTTGCAATTTTCTCAAATTTTTCTAGATACGTGTAAATCTTCTCATTAGGACAAGTGAAAGATTCTAGCGCAAAAGACATAGCAGTGAGGTGAGTAGATTGAGTGCTAGAAGGATCAGTTAAGGAAGGATGAGGTGAAGACTCTCCAGTGCTGGAGGTAGAGGCAGCGCCATGACTTTGGACCTTTAGAGCTTTAAGCGTCAGCTAATGCTGTCGTCGTTGCTCATTTTCTCTTTCCTCATGCTGTCTCTCCTCCCTCTCCTTCTCATGCTGGCTCTCCTCCCTCTCTTTCTCATGCTGCATCCTGCGAATTTCCATTTCTTCATCCATCTTCTTCTGCTCTAAAGCTTCGGCTGCTTCTTCCTTCCTCCTAGCTTCAGCTTCTTTCTTCTCCGCTGCTTTTTCCTTCTGCTCTGCATCATATCTCTCAAGTTCGTCCCTGACGAAAGCTTTCGATTCGTCGCCATCCAGTCCCTCTTCCATTGCTTCCTGTCTGAGCATCTGCCTCAGTTTTGCCCTCTCGGCCATAATAAATCAGTGACTGAGACTACTCAAGGTAGAAGTAAGAAAAAGGATACACTGGTTCCTACCACTTGCGAGAAAATACCAAAACAAAAGATGATATACTTTAACCTGGGATACCTCCTCCAAAATATATAGTATCTAACTATCGCTGCTATTAATCGGCAATAAAGCACCTAATGCAGACGACTACGCCAAATAAATGGTAGTTAAGATTTACTCACTGATAAATACGTTGCTACAGTGGAAACAAAATAATTATTGCAAAATTATAGGAGGAAAAAAAGTCCCTAATCTTAAGTCCACTACAAGTTCACCACTGAAGACAGATAGGGTAAGGGAGGCAATTAACAGGACGTAATTGTCTGAACGCACTCCTTAGCTTAGCTCAAACACCTACTACTTTAGAACCCTGGCACTGTTAGACAATCACAAACTTTACCAGCGTTTAGTATTACAAAATCAATAGCTAACATATATTCCGACAAAATCAACCTGTAACCCAAACGTATATTACTCAAAAATGATGTGGAAAAACAATTATTAATTGTGTGGTCAGCACGCCCATAAACAGATCGATTGTCTAGGGGATAAATTATTTTTTAAAGATATAAAAACTCACAAGACATCACACTCTTACTCTATATCAGAATAAAGAAAATTAATCCTGCAGACGAGCTGATATTATTATTTGCTCAGGACTAGAGTTCAATTCCCGGAAAACGAGATCCCATTCTGTCGTATCGTTTTCCTGTTTAAGTTCAAAATCCCGATAGACGAGACCCGTTCTGTCGTAGATTTTTAATAGGAGAATTAAGACTTGGGTTGGTCCCTTCTGAATAGATTAGAATAAGTGATAGTCCCAGTAAGAGATAAAAATAGAAATAGGTTTCCACGAGTGAGATGGTAGGAATAATAGAGGCTGTCCCTGAAATCGAGCAATCTTCTCTCTCTCAGGATATCTTCTACAACAGATTTAGAGGAGTCAGACAGTCTATCCAAATATATATATATATATATATATATATATATATATATATATATATATATATATATATATATATATAATATATATATATATCCACTCACATACACACACATATAAGTGACGACAGTTAGACGCACACACGTGGAAACACTATAGCAATGATCAAATAGATATTTTGGAACGAGCTGACCGACACGATGATTAAGTTTAAAATGAATTTTAATTATCATACTAAAATTCCATCACAACACATAAAAATTACATCAATCAAATACAAATAGTCATAAAGTCAATGAATTGCTACAAGAATGATAGGCCCATTGGTATGATCCTTTCCCTCGATGTATAACCCCCAGTCCCGTTAGAAGAAACGTGATAGCCCCAAAGAGTCACGGATACATATGATTTAGTCTAATATTTTTCCCTTTTAAAGGTATGAACAGACTTAGGTATTAGTATGATCTATCCTAAGGAAAAATTTGTTAGCAACAAAACTTGCATAGAGAAATTTAAGACAGCAAAAATGGTAGCCAAAATTACAACAATAAAGGAATCACTCAGTCCTGCATTCCCTCTATTCATTCTGCCGTGATCACGTGCTTTCATGCGTACTTACAGCTTTGGTAGCAACTTCTGGAAACACAATTTTTAGGACATGCATATACAGAATCTTCAATGGTAGCCGTGTCCAAGACAACCCCAGTTCCAAAAAGATGGGTTGAATTCACTGCTTCAGGGAACGTTATCTTGGTTCTACTTATTTTAGGATATCTGGTTCTGTCACATTAAAATTGTCCAGGCACGAACGTTAACAGCGAGCACAGTGACAATAGCTTAGGTTTCTAGTAATGAGGAATGTCAGGTCGGGTGCCTTATCTCAGTGTAGGAATTTAGTTGGTCACACCACCACTTGTCAACATTGTCGGAAAAGTTATTGATTGTAATATCTTACTTGCAACAAAGGCTGAAAATGTACTTGAGAGTTTGTGAAGAAATATTATCTGGCTCAAAGGCACAGTATAAGCATTTAGTCTTTAATAAAACCGTTAGTGAGAGTTGTACTCTGTCTATTTATGGAGACACGCGCACTGTCAGACAGGTGTTAACTTGTAAACCCACGTGGTTAAAGATAAAAATGTTTCTTCTATCAATGGTACTCAAACGCTGGCAAAGTTGGGTCACCCCAGTTTCACTGCATAAAGAAAAACAACATATAAAATACTATACATACTATGTACTCGGATATAACTTACATTATCAACTGCAAGCGGAGGCTTGACTTATTGTTTAAAACTTCCCGTGAAATAAGTTATATTCATAAAATCAATCATCATGAATTAGAAATACATACGTATTTCGTCAATACTCAGTGATGAATCTGTGGAGTTATAAGTTAGTTTTACAATATTCTCGACTAAGCAGTTAAATTGAATTATTTTATAGCTGCATGAGTTTTTAAGCTAGAAATTACAATTTATTCTGCTTTCCACTGAAACACGTCAGCTAGAGAATATAACAGACTTATATTTAATACAATCTATTTAGAATAATGAAATAAGCGATTTATCACTTTAAACACTCACAAAATACTAGATATATAATATTTACCTCAACACAGAACTACTAAGAACTAAACCACTTTGACCAAACTAAATGCAATCTTCTATCAACAGAGATTCTTAGGAATCGAACGTAGGTTGTTCTAGTCTTGACTGCGAAGTTACTGAGTGAATGAAATCTAAAACTCCGGTTAAGATATATGAAATAGACAAAGGATCCCACATTTTTTCGAACCAACCCCCTCCCCCCCCCCCGTCTTCTCCTCTCCTCTTAACACTTACGTAAACCAAGAGATTGCCATAAACTGCCACTTCGCGTCTTTGACACCTCCGTCTAAGAAACTGCCCGTAGAATGCCGTGTCAGATGGAAATGCTAGACGAATGTCTCATTTCTGGTCGAGGCAGATGGCAGTTTCCACACCTCGCGGACTACTCTCATTTCTGAGCGCAGCAATGTCTGCCATTCGGTCTCTCAAGAACGTATTTCTCACACTTAACACCGAGAAACTTAACCGTAGAGCGCCGTGACAGATGAAAATGTAGACAACTGTCTGCTCCTATGTCTATCGAGACGACTTTCTCACACTTTGTTGTCTACTGCAGGGCCTGACACGATTATGCAATAAATGCGTTTCTAGTGTATGAGAAAACCAGTAAAGTCAGAATGGGAAAAAATAATATTTTTCGCAAACGAACGAATGCGGAAAACACAGGAAAAGGATAAAAGAGCGACAATAAAGTAGAGGACACGGGAAGAAAAAGAAAAGAATATAGAAAATTTATTGATCATAAATCTCTATGCGACAATGGTTTTAGTTATTTTATATATTTTTTTATAAGGCTGCAATTGCGTACCTGAAATTGTATACGTATTTTGCTGAATAACTGTATAATGGTGGGAAAAAACACTTTACAAATATGTTTACCATAGAAATGCTACTAACATTACTAGGAAGGTTAGATACCAGTGGCATTAATTGTGTTATAATAAGTCTGTTTTCTTTGACATATAATCATACATAACCATGTTTTTATTGTTGTAAAAATGTATATATGTTGTCGAGATGTCCTCCAGTATGACGGTCCTAGAGATCACGTAGATGGCCCCCCATGGGTTAGATTAGGTTTCATTATTAGTAGTGTTACTACCTGTTGTGTTGTTGTAGTTTATGACATATGTGAGCTAGCAGAAGGGATAATGTATTTGTGTTGTTGTGTTGTTGTAGTTTATGACATATGTGAGCTAAATCTCACGTAATCAGGAAATATATCATCCCTTACATATCTCTTACATAATCAGGACATATATCACGCTTTACATAACTCTTACATAATCAGGACATATATCACCCTTTACATAACTCTTACATAATCAGGACATATATCACACATTACAAAATAGCTTACTGATATAACCGACTGATCCAGGCACATGGTTATTATTTGAAATACATGCTCTGCTTTGAAACGTTGCAAACACCGAACGAAATAATACGACGTACAAATTAATGACGTATTTATTGTTTAAGATTTTGATACCCATTACCTTGCCACGGGTAGCAAGAATTGTAGCCATTGGACAAGTCATATCCCAGTATTCATTTTTTTCTTCATTTATTTACTTATTTGGTTTAAGCAAATCCAAACTCCTCGTTAAGAGATAACCCTTGACCATAAATACGAAGCAATTAAAAAACAAATGTGCTTTTCTTTTATTAATAACACGGAAGCAGAAAACTATTGACAGAAATACAAAAAGGGATATTTTCTGATTAATGAACAGCACTAGTTAGTGCTGATGAAACATTTTGTTGTGCACATTTACGACTTCTTGATGACACGGCAGAAGAGTATTATCAAAGAGAGTGGTAGAACAACTAAGTGCTCAATACTATAAAATGTGCATTAAGTTGAAAACATTAAAAATTGTTTGACAATTTGCATAGAAAATAAGAACACTTAAAAAAATAAAAATAAAAAATATTGTACCTGAAACAAAATGTCATGACTAATGCAATTGTTTATAATAAGTTTATACAAATTACAAACTATAGCACGTTTCACTAGCTTTGCCCAACTTCGAAATGCTATATCTCAGCGAATATATAACGCATATAAGTGAAATTTTGTGTGTGAATTTAAAATGGTATAGACCCTATGAATTAAATTTTTCATTAAAATGCGGCCATTGGTTTCAATTTTCGTTTCTTTGCGATATAATATAAAATCCTACTTGCCAACACACATCACACGCACACATATTGAAATGTCTACAGTAAATTATACGACCTCATTTGCACATTTTTGGTTTATCAAGCAATTGGCATGATTTTTGAGTGAAATTGCGTGAAATCGCACTTCTTGAACATAAAACAGTTTATATCCGGTGCAACGCACACATTGTCAATCAGAGGTGTGTCTACAAAAATTATTGTGTGGTTAAGAAGGAAAAATGAGTCTGCGAGTACATGTTATGACATTACAGCAAATCACAAATAGGATTTTAAAGTATTTCTGCAATGAAGCTACTCGAGGAAAACTATATCATTCCATTTCAAACCCACAAAAGAGGACTATTCATGCCTTGGGGATAAGCAAACGATCATTGCACTGCTGGATAGCAACATCTGAAATTTGTAATTCCGGTGTTTTACACACGAAAAATAGGCCAAGAGTGGTGAATAATTTTTACAGAGAATTGATCCGCAGAGAAATTTGCAATATGTTTCACAATAATGAGGCATAGACTATAAGGAAATTGAAAATTTGGTTAAGAAAGAATAAGGACATTGATATTTCCAAAACTACGCTATGGAGGACAATTATGAGTTTGGGATTCACTTTTAGAAAATATGTTGGTAGTAGAAACCTTATTTGTGAGAAGCCTCATATAGTTGCAATGAGAAGCAAATATTTACGCGAGGTCAGAGAAATGAGAAGAGATTATTATGATTTTGTGTATTTAGATGAAACTTGGATCAATGCGCACCACAGTAATGAACGAGAATGGCAATCATCTGATGGAACAACTAAGAGACTAGTACCAAGCAGCAAAGGACAGCGCCTAATAATTGCACATCCAGGAAGCAGCCATCATGGGCTTCTAAATAATACTCATATTTGTTTCAAAATCCACAGATAATAGGGATTACCATGCAGAAATGAATGGCAAGATATTTCAAGATTGGATTGTGAATCATGTACTTCCTTCTTTTGATAGACCGTGGTGTTTGATAATGGACAATGCCTCATATCACAACGTTGTGGCACCAGAAGATAAAGTTTCTAATTCACCAAGTATTAAAGATGTAATAAAGATTTGGCTGACCATAAACAACATTCCATTCAACGAAATGTCCATGAACCTGAATTACTTGGAATTGTAAAAAAAGACACAGCATACAAAGATATTTCACATAGACAAGGCAATCCATGAACATGGTCACAGATGTTTAAGATTACCTCCTTACCATTCTCACTTAAACCCAATAGAATTAGTATGGGCTAAAATTAAGGAACAGGTAGCAACATAAAATAGAACGTTCAAATTAAAAGATGTTGAAATACTTATAAAAGCCGCCATCTCCAATATAGCCAGGGATTATTGGAAGAAAAGTGAGAACCATGTGTTACAAGAGGAAGAGGAATATTGGAAGAATGATGGTTTGTCCTTCATTCAGCCGAGATTGATTATCAATTTCTCAGAGACATCTGATTATGATTCGGATGAAATTTAATTTCTTTAAAGATGACCTTACCGTTATTTACAAGCACATTAGAGGAGCAATGTTCCATTATGATATTTATGAACCGCAAAGAGATGATACCCATTGAAATAATTAGATCAAGGAAGGTCCAGTATGGTAGCGCATTAAATGTCAATGACAAACAATGTCACGATTATCTCGCATGCAGATCATTTAAGAAATCATCTTCAACACGTATTCAATTGCAAACGTGATGGCCACATTATTGTAATAGTAGACACGCCTATGCCTAATCAATTCACAGAATCTGTGCATGAAGTGGTAAAATTTCTTTTCTCGATACACAATAATTAGTATGCCGACAAAGATCAAAGGATTTCATCCGTTTATGGGAACTGGACAAGATGCACAGATATAAAGTATATATTTGTTGGGTCTAACCCAATATAACATCGTATGCAAAAAATGGCATTAATACGTTAGACGGTTAATCAGATAATTACATTTGTTTGAGGGCAAAGCTAGTGACACGTGCTATAGGAACATCTTCTATTCAGCCTCTTATTTTAGTTCATAATCTAATTGTTTCCCTTGGAAAGCAAACAATCTACCTCCCCTAAATAGTTATTGATAACGGGGAGAGAATTATGTAAACTATTAATTTCGTCCGTGACAAGTGTCAATTGTTTCTTCCCTCGCTCCAGTGTTTCTATCATTTCTTACTTCATCCTCAGGGTGTTGTAGTTATACAGGCTAGTTGTTTTTGTAATTGTTCTGTGTCGCTTTAGTGACTGACTCTGCCGCTGCTTACATCATCACGTGGTTAAATATCTTTTTACTTTATTTCCGATGTCCCGTCCAATTTTCAGGTTGAACAGGATAGACCAAGATGGAACGAGAAGAGGCAATAACATCACCTCTTCAAAACAACAACAGTTGTTGTTGTTGTTGTTGATGGATCCAGCGGCCATGGGAACAAGGCCCTTTGGCACTGTAATGCTGCGGTGTCTGTGGAATTTCTTACCAACCCGGTCAGAAGCTAATCAGCATCATAGCTCCTTCCCATCCACAGAGGGTTCGTTATGCAAAGCTTTCTTGCAACCCCAGGGAGTTCCTAGACTCAGCAACATACTAAAACAGGCCCACCATGGCGTGCGTGCGATGTCAAGAGGTTTGGGTCTCCCTACCCTGCAGAGGAAGTCATAGCTCCCAGACGATCACCGAGATAACCACCGATTAGGGCTTCAGAGGCGGTCAGTCAACTGCCAGTAATGTGCTTTGTTAAACTGCTTAGGCGTGTGTACCTTGCCCCGAGCGGGTCAGTTCTTTACCCTCTTGGAGGCTCTAGTGCCACAGCCACCAACTCTATCCGCCGTGGACGTGCTGCGGTGGCGAAGCCACCGCCTTTACCGGTCTGCCGAAAAGACGCCATCTGGACGGTCACATAGCCCTGACCCATCTGGACCTGGAAGACCCGGCACCCGGGACCACGCACAGTCTTTTTGAGGCAGCGCTCGCCTGCACACTTCTGAGACCAAAAAGCAGTATCAAGCAATGCAGCCAGCCACTGCAGCGAGGCTGTGGCGCAGCCACTGCCAAGCCTCTACAAATGCCAAAGGACGTCATCTGGAACGGACACGAAGTTCTGCCCCAACTGAACTGGGAGGTCCCGGCAGCCAAGACCACGCACAACGATCGCCTGACGGGAGCGCTCTTGAGGTGGGCAAACGCTTGCCCCCACACGCTCTTGAGGTGGGCAAACGCTTGCAGTTCATTACATTCTTCCACTGTCCAGTTTTATTTGATGTGTCAGTGATGATCTGTCTGTCTTCTCTTGCTTTACGATTTTGTTTCGTTGGTGGAGGACTGAGTGCTTTCTTTTCCTGCCTATATATTTATTTATATAACTGTCAGGTGTGTAGTCAGTTGTCGGAGTTGAGTTTTGAAGTGTAGTTCCTGTTTACTTAAATGTCTCTTTGTCGTCAATCTATTTCTTGCCTTAATTTTCCGAATCTTTTGGCCGAATACCATCACCAACCAAGAACTGCTTTCTCTGAGCAACCAAGAGGACATGCACACCATTATAACTGCTAGACAGTGGAGTTGAGTTGGCCACGTTCTCAGAAGAGACCCTGCTGCTATCACGAGAACAGCTATGCTATGGACCCCTGAAGGAAAGCAAAAGAGAGGCCAACCAAAAAGAACTTGGCGGAGAACTATGGGGTCAAGATGCAAAGAATGAACCAGAGCAGGGGCACTGCACGAAAGATGGCCACTGACAGAGCAAAGTAGAAGCAGTTTGTTGCTACCCTACAAGTCCCCATATTTCTAGGTAGCCACAGCGACTATGGGTAGGGAGCACAGAGGCAAAAGAGGGTCAGAAGTGGGCCATGAGGGGAAAAAAAGTTGAGAACGCCCTGCGTGCACAAATACATTATCCCTTCTGCTAGCTCACATATGTCATAAACTACAACAACACAACACCACAAATACAGTATCCCTTCTGCTAGCTCACATATGTCATAAACTACAACAACACAAATACATTATTTCTTCTGCTAGCTCACATATGTCATAAACTACAACAACACAACAACACAAATACATTATCCCTTCTGCTAGCTCACATATGTCATAAACTACAACAACACAACAACACAAATACATTATCCCTTCTGCTAGCTCACATATGCCATAAACTACAACACAAATACATTATCCCTTCTGCTAGCTCACATATGTCATAAACTACAACAACACAACAACACAAATACATTATCGGGTGGCCATTTAGCCGATCTCTAGGACCGTAATACTGGAGGACATCTCGACAACAGATATACATTTTTACAACAATAAAAACATAATTAATTATAAATGATTATATGTAAAAAAAAACAGACTTATTATAACACAATTAATGCCACTGGTATCTAACCTTCCTTGTAATGTTTTTGTAGCATTTCTATGGTAAACATATTTTTTAAGTGTTTTTCCCCACCATTAATACAGTTATTCAGCAAAATGCGTATACAATTTCAGGTACGTAATTGCAGCCTTATAAAAAAAATATATAAAATAACTAAAACCATTGTCGCATAGAGATTTATGATTAATAAATTTTCTATATTCTTTTCTTTTTCTACCCGTGTCCTCTACTTCATTATCGCTCTTTTATCCTTTTCCTGTGTTTTTCGCATTCGTTCGTTTGCAAAAAAATATTTTTTTTCCCATTCTGACTTTACCGGTTTTCTCATACACTAGAAACGCATTTATTGCATAATCGTGCAAGGCCCTGCAAAAGACAACATAGTGTGAGAAAGTCGTCTCGATAGACATAGGAGCAGACAGTTGTCTACATTTTCATCTGTCACGGCACTCTACGGTTAAGTTTCTCGGTGTTTAGTGTGAGAAATACGTTCTAGAGAGACCGAATGGAAGACATTGCTGCGCTCAGAAATGAGAGTAGTCGGCGAGGTGTGGAAACTGCCATCTGCCTCGACCAGAAATGAGACATTCGTCTAGCTTTTCCATCTGACACGGCACTCTACGGCCAGTTTCTTAGACGGAGGTGTCGAAGACGCGAAGTGGCAGTTTATGGCAATCTCTTGGTTTACGTAAGTGTTAAGAGGAGAGGAGAAGACGGGGAGGGGGGGGGGGGAAGGGGGGTTCGAAATAATGTGGGATCCTTTGTCTATTTCATATATCTTAACCGGAGTTTTAGATTTAATTCACTCAGTAACTTCGCAGTCAAGACTAGAACAACCTACGTTCGATTCCTAAGAATCTCTGTTGATAGAAGATGGCATTTAGTTTGGTCGAAGTGGTTTAGTTCTTAATAGTTCTGTGTTGAGGAAAATATTATATATCTAGTATTTTGTGAGTGTTTAAAGTGATAAATTTCTTATTTCATTTTTCTAGTTAGATTAGTGCGCAGAAGTATTAAATATAAGTCTGTTATATTCTCTAGCTGACGTGTTTCAGTGGAAAGCAGGATAAATTATAATTTATAGCTTAAAAACTCATACAGCTGTAAAATAATTCAATTTAACTGCTTAGTCGAGAATACTGTAAAACTAATTTATAACTGCACAGATTCATCACTGTGTATTGACGAAATATGTATGTATTTCTAATTCATGATGATTGATTTTATGAATATAACTTATTTCACGGGAAGTTTTAAACAATAAGTCAAGCCTCCGCTTCCAGTTGATAATGTAAGTTATATCCGAGTATATAGTATGTATAGTATTTTATATGTTGTTTTTCTTTATTCAGTGAAACTGGGGTGACCCAACTTTGCCAGCGTTTGAGTACCATTGAGAGAAGAAACATTTTTATCTTTAACCGCGTGGGTTTACATGTTAATACCTGTCTTACAGTGCGCATGTCTCCATAAATAGACAGAGTACAACTCTCACTAACGGTTTTATTAAAGACTAAATGCTTATACTGTGCCTTTGAGCCAGATAATATTTCTTCACAAACTCTCAAGTACATTTTCAGCCTTTGTGGCAAGTAAGATATTACAATCAATAACTTTTCCGACACTGTTGACAAGTGGTGGTGTGACCAACTAAATTCTTATACTGAGATAAGGCACCCGACCTGACATTCCTCATTACTAGAAACCTGAGCTATTGACACTATGCTCGCTGTTATGTTCTTTGTCTGTGGTATTGGTGCTTTTTTCAACTTCTCCAGGTTCTTGGGGTCAGGGGTCATGTTTCCCTGATGTACTGTGTGTCCCAAGAATTCCAGCTCTTTACATCCAACACAGCATTTCGTCGGTCTAGCTGTCAAATTTGTCTCTCTAAGTCGATTAAACAACATATCCAGAGAGTTAATGTGTTCCTCAAATGTTTCAGTCGCTATGAGAATATCATCCATGAAGTTGGTGATGCATGGATTATTCAGGGGATCCAGTAACTTTCTCATCATCCTCGAAAACACACTGGGTGCATTTTTCAGCCCGAATGGCAACATGTTAAATTCATAATGTCCTTCCGAGGTGTTAAAGGCTAAATAAGGTCTAACCTCCGGCTTTACTGGAATCTGATAGTAGCCTTTTCTCAGATCCACTTTAGAGAAATATTAAGCTTTATTCAGCCTGGCAAACAGCTGATTTGTATCAGGTAATGGATCCACCTGACCTTCTGTGACAGCATTCAGTTTCCTGTAATCTATACACAGTCTGTGTTCTCCAGAGGGTTTTCTTAACAGAACCACACTGGAGCTGTAAGGAGAATAACTGTGCGGGATAATTCTTTCTCTCAACAGATAATCTATCTCCTCATTCAACGCTTTTTCCTTAGCGAACGGAATCGAATAGGCTCTCATACAGGTTGGTGTTGGGTCTATGAGTTTCATATCATACTCTAATAAATTTGTATGCCCCGGTCGGTCCGTTAACACATCTGTATGATCATTCAGAACCTGTTGAACCCTCTCCCTCTGATTTTTCGTTAAGTGTGTACTGATTTTTACATGTGCAGCGGTCTCACAGGGATGTAAAGGATATTCATGAGAGGTGAGTGGTTTCTTTTTTCATTTCCATTGCAACAGACAAGGTCAGTAGGTGTGTCTCCTCCTGGTTTTCTCTATCCAGATATTTTTTCAGGAGATTCACATGATAGATTTTCTCTTTCCCCTTCTTATCTATCTTATAATGTGTTCTAGACACCTTCTCTAGAACTTTATATGGACATTGCCATCCAATTTGCAATATATTCTGGCTGCCGGGCAGTAGAAGAAGCACCTTCTCTCCCACAGCTAATTCTCTGTCCTTCGCTTTCTTATTGTAATAGACAGCATGCTTTTTCCTGGCTTGTCTCAAATTTTCATTGGCAAGTTTCCGGCCAGTTTTAAGACGAGTGGTCAGATCGTTCACATATTGATATGATGAGGTAATATTTTCTTCTGCCTTTTCATCGGTCCATGTCCTTAACAAGGCTTCCAATGGAAATTTTATTGGCCTTCCAAATAACAAGGTTGCCGGGGCCTTACCGGTTGAACTATGGGGTACCTCCCGATAGGCAAACAGGGCGGCGGGAAGGTGTTGGTCCCATGTATCTGGTTTTTCATGTGCCAACATTCTCAGGATCGACATGAGTGTCCCGTTAAATCTTTCCACTTGGCCATTTCCTTGGGGATGGTACGGGCTACAATGAAAGTGTTTGGCTTGAAAGATCCTGAATACTTCTTCCGTTAGTTTCCCCTTGAACTGAGAGCCATTATCAGTCAAGATATGGTTGGGAAAGCCTAACCTGGTGAAGATTGTGAGTAATGCCTCTGCCACATGTTTAGAATCGATTGATTACAGGGCTACCGCCTCTCCCCACATAGAACAAATGTCCACCAGAGTCAGAATGTAACTGTCCTCCTCTTGGTCCGAGTGAGAGGTCCCACAATGTCCACTGCAACTCTTTCAAAGGATGTTCCCACTATGGGCATTTCACCTAAAGTTGCTGGTGCAGTCCAATGTTTTGGAGCTACCCGTTGGCATTCTGGACAGGATTTTACATATGTCTTTATGTCTTCAGTTATCCCTGGCCAGAAATAATGACAAGCTATACGCTGTCCTGTTGCACTGATCCCCATATGACCACTGAAGGGAATCGCATGCCCTAGTTCCAACACTTTTGTCCTATATCAAATGGGAAGGACCAGATGTCCATGACCATTGGATCCAGTTCCAGCCTTCCTATAAATGAATTTGTTCTTCATATAAAAATCTCCCTTGCCTGGAGGTGTATGACATTTGGGCAATTTCTTAAAACAAGGCTTGAGGGTCTTATCCTCCGCCTGTACCTTCCGCATCTCATCTGGATGGGTATTTTTTGGATTATTCTCCTCCTTTTTAGACTGTGATCTGGTCCGCACTGTTGCCATGATCACAGGTCTCTTGGGATTCCCCAAGAAGACATATCTACACCCCAATATCAGAGGGTAGATTGGTTCATTTATCACTGCTGCTTTGATGATTCCTTCCACATATCGCGGTTTCACATTTATCCTGGCGATGGGAAGTGTCATGGTCGCTACGTCCTTGGTTGCAGCTTGAATCTCCACTGTTTCTGTGGTGTATTGATCTGCCTGCACCAGGTGAGAACTCACAACTGAATCATAATCTAATCCTGTATCATACAAACACCTTATGGTGACTCCATTGCATGTTACATCTTCACACACTGGGGGCTGGTAAGGTTTCTGTTGTTCAGTAAGGTTGACCTTTACTCCCTTTCTCCCCGTTTTCATTGCAGCAAAATTAGGAGTTTTCCTTCTACAATTTTCGGTGTAATGGTTTTCCATCTGACAATTTTACAACACCTCTTTCCTTGGTTAAAAGGTTTTCTTTCATCATATTTCCTTTCATTGAATTGTGGGGTTTTATTTTTATAGTCGATGCGTGGCCTATCAAACTAGTGCTTACCTTTGTTCTGTTCTCTATGGTCAAACCTATTAAAGTTTTGGGGTGCCTTAAAATTGTCTACCTGTTTCTTTTTATTACCAACTACCTCTGCTTGGGCTGCCTGATACCTCTCAGCGACATTGAGTAACTCACCCAGCCTCTCTGCACCTTGTTCCATGAGAAACTTTCTCAGGTCTGGAGCCATGGACTCTCTTACCTGCTCAATAAGGATCATTTCCTTAAGATCTTGTGTTTTCCCCAGAGCAGTCCATTTCTCCAAGTAGGTCTCTAACCGTGCAGAGAACTGGTGATAGGTCTCACCCGACAGTAGTTTGGCATTCTTAATTTTTTTTTCTATAAAATTCTCAATTTTTTTTATATCTTAACAAAAGAACCTGCTTTAACATGTCATAATTGTCTTGGTCATCTCTGCTCATCTTGGCAAAAACTTCATAAGCCGTTCCCCTAAGACCCTGGGATAACTTGAGGCTCCACCTCTCTCTCTCTCTCTCTCTAACCCATATGTAGTAGCCAAAAGTTCAAATCTACTTAAATACCCTTCTATGTCATCATCTTTCTCAACAAAATGGTCTACATGAAAACTCATAGCTGAGGTTGAGGCTCCCTGACTAGCAGTGGCATCTGAGGCAAAGGGGCTGGCACCATTTTCAGGAGCATGGCCTTGAAATTCCAACTCTCTTAGTCGTAGCTCATGCTCCCTCTGTAATCTTTTCTCCTCCTTTGCTGCTTCCCTTTCGGCAGTCAATCTCTTTTGTTCTGCCTCCCTTTCGGCAGTCAATCTCTTTTCTTCTGCTTCTCTTTCAGCATCCTGTCTCTTTTCTTCGGCCTCCAACTTCTTCTCTTTATACTGGATCCTTTTAATCTCTGCCTCCCTATCTGCCTCCAATGCCCTAGCCTCCTTGTCAGCCTCAATCTGCAGCCTCTTAAGTTCTTTGTCAGCCTATAACCTTCTTTCTGCTTCTAACTTCCTGTCTTCCCTCTCTCGTTCAATAAATTTGTCACATTCTGAAGTTACATACTGGACCAGCTCTGGTCCATCCATGCCCATCTCTTTAGCAGTCTACACAGCGGCAGATCTGAACTTGGTTAAATCAGCCATTTTAACTCAAGCAGGTCTAATAAGGTTCTAAGACAATCTTAAACTTAACTAAAATAAATACCAACTATAATTAACTAATTACTACTGGCTGTGACAACCTATCACTGTAAATCTCCTCTTAATTATTTTTATCTTCTTAGGGGGTGTTCCTAACCTCTACTAACACTAGTAATACAATCTTGAATTTATATACTACTGCTAATTTTTATTCCTGGAGTTAGTTAATATATGCTGTATGAGATTCCTATTTCAAACATTCATCTATATATGCCAAATTCAAATCCCGGACTTAGAGACCCCAATATATGTGGTGGGTTTTGATGTTAAGAAGAATGGTGTGCGTATAGTTGTACTTGAGTGAGATCAACTGTGAAGGTCTCTGAGGTAAACAATGGACAACTGTGTTACAGAGTACCTTTCTTGTTACCACCCTACGATCTCACTCTAAGTTATATTCTTTATTGACTAGCGTGACTGAAAGCTACATAAAGTGTCTAGGGTATTGTAAGAGTGTTGTTAAAGAATCTCAATACAAAAACATATACAAACATATACTAATTACTATGATAAACTCAACTAACTCCAGCTGTTAAATTTTATATTTTAAAATTTCTTTTGTTAAACTTTATTGGTCCTGAGCCTAAAGTTGTTTTGGTCAGGACTACAGTTCAATGAGAATCAATTTAGATGGATAGATATATTTACAAATATATATAAAGATATTTACATACAACAGACAATATGCCCATAGTACATTGTTACAAATTTTCAAGTTGATGTTAATTACTCTATTTACTACTGGTACTAGAAGGCAGGTTGGGGATTATCATCATCCCAATGTTCTTTTGTTTCACTAGAATTGTTTATGTTAGTCTTTTGGAGGAATGTTTTTGTCTCTACAGGAGATTTTTCTTTAATCGTGATAAGTTGTCCCAGGCCAGATATTGCACTTATCTGGATCCTGGAATCACAGCATTTGTAGTTGGTTTGGCCAGACACTTCAGTCTCCTCTGGTCTTGAACTTCTTTAATACCAGCAGGTACCAGAGACTCTTAGAAATCGTGCTGAATTTCTCTGTCATCGAGTACCAGCACCAGACAAGTGCCAGCAGGAACCCAACATATCAAGGAAATATAAACAAGTAACGATGAATTAGGCAATAGAATATGGCACACTTTCATCACTGCCTCTGTTCAGACTGCTTTCTGTTGTTATTTAGTTTAAAACAAAGCACAAGTCTGCTCATTGCTGCTTGTTCCGAAAAAATGGCAGCGAGCAGCCTATTATTTCGTTAAAGTAAAAGGCTTTGGCCAATGAGACCAAGCATCTGTTTTTTTAAATGAAACTTTATTTTTAAAAAAATATCTCAAACCTCTATGTCTTACTATTACCAACTAGATTTGTATATTTAGGTTAGCCAATAATATTTCGGCTTCCTTTAAATTTCATCCAATCCACTTCATCGTACTATCTTAGCCTTTCTTTCAAATAATTTTTTCCCCAAACAAATATGCTATCCAATCTAAGCAGACATGACTTGACATGACAGTATCTCCGATTCTATATGTATTATTACCAATATTTGATTATTTTAATGGACTATTTAGATAACTAACAACATATTCTTGGTCAACAAGTCTTCATGCACACGAATATATGATTTTTATAGGGCTAAGTGGCTTGGTTCAAGATTCCATCTTTTTTCTATGTTTAGGTGTTTATTTTTAAACTACCTCCTGTTCAATTCTTTTTCCATGTACTTTCAAGGTAAATACGAGAGTCTCTCGTAATACACGAGAATTACGTCATTCGCAACAAGAGCTAAGCGTGTTTTCATGACCGTAGTGTCCACATTTTCTAACGTTTACATCGTAATTTGAAAACCGCCTAAGGGCAAGGCTAGCAAGTTGGTTTTTTTTTTAAGAAACAATGTGAGACGTGATTTGCGTTGGTTATCTATCCGTCCCCCTCTCCTCTACAATGTATTTTAGGCAAATACTTCTTTTGAACTTGGAAAAGTGGTACGTTTGTCTCAAGGACGAATTTGAAAAATAGGGTACCCTTTTTGGTTCGGCCAAAGCGTTATCAAATAATACGCTGAAGGCGTAGGCGACGACTACAATTCTCGCCGAAAATTTGTAGTACTATCCTATCTTTGACTTTATGCACTATACTGTTATATTCTAATTTAGGTATTGTATTTAGAAGTTCACCACTTACACACACACAGAGCTATGGGGCAACAAGACACACAAACGTGAAAAATTACGGTTCATTGGGTACGGGTCTGACCAACACACACAGTTAAGTTTCTTTTGTTGCTTATTATCATTTAAACTTGACAACATCAAATATATAAAGAAAGAACAAATAAAATAAGATTTATATACCTATAAAAATAACAGAATAAATGTGTCCTCCCCTACTGGAGAAAAGAACCCACAAAGTTAATAACCCAAAGGTAAAAGGTTAGCATTATGGTACAGAAAAGACAGTAAAGAAAAACAAAGTTCCTACTAAATGCTACTCAGTAAAATAAACAATTTTAAGCCAAAAAAAATCCAGGTTGGTACAATTCATGTAACCAAAAAAAATATTCACTCCCTCTATCATACACTGGCCACGCAATCACACTTACCTACTATTTGGTGATATCCCTTGGAATTACAATGGTTCCTGAATATACAAAATGTCAGGTGTATTTCCCAAATTGGCCCCAGTTTATCATTAAACAAATAAAGATTAATGAGGTTGACGCCAAATTTGGTGGTTTATTCCTGGATGAAAAATGTCAACTCGAATAGTTAGTGTAGAAACCGAGATCTTGGGGTTCACAGTAAACAGAGGAAAATACTTCCAGTATTGGGAAACCTTTGGTTGCTAAAAAAATTGTTACTGTTAATAAATGATGGTAATTCTATCGGCTGACTCTATGATTAGTGCCGATTCTGAAACAGCGTAAATTATGGATGATAAACTTGAACACGACTGTCAGTCGTCAGATAAAGTTATTATTTATGCACAAACCCAGTGGGCTGATAAACTAAAGAAAATATTGCTGGGTTTTATAAGTCAAGCGAAATTTATAAGTTAAAAGGTTTCTCGTATATCTTTGGTCAATCCTGTTCACAAATAAACTTGGGGATGCACAAGCCAAGAAAAATACAACATTAACCATTCAGTAAATGAAGAAAAAAACCGCTGGCCTCTCCTGTGATCGGGACTTCTAGGAATAAAGAAATATTATGAACAAATGCTACTATCCTATATATGTACATATATGCACACGGACGAGGTCAAGATGATCTCTTATCCACTCCGTGTGTCCTGATTAAATTTAAAAGACACACGGTGACTTTCTTTAGCCTATTCCTATCCGTCAGCTTTTGCTAGCGCGGCGTTTCTAGGTCGGGTGAAACTGTGCACAATCTCGGCCCCTGGCTCGCGCTTTAATGATCAGCATACAATGTCAATTATTATTTAATTATCCATACGCGCACTTACATAAATATCACCTGTCGTTAGTAGCTATTAGATAATCGGCGTCTGTTTGTTTAGTCGTATGGTATTAAACAATAGTCACTTATAATAAATACACACAATGAAATAAACGTGAATTCTTTTATATCACTATCAGTCGCGCCTTGCGCTTAACCAGTCATCTAGAACCGTTTCTCCTTATGTGAGAAAGCGGGTGATGAAAATTAACATTATAACTGAACCTCTGACATAAAATAGCTACGCGTTATTTTATTTCACTTGTTTTAACTATAGAAAATCAAAGTGAATTACAATGGTAAAAACGTTGCACATTAAATCACGTAAATACTCATTTCTATTACCAAAAATCAGAAATGAAACGATCCCCACTAACGCTATTAACACATCTTCCACAATGGTTCTAGAATACGTGCTTAGACCATCCAAAAATTCTGAGTGACGACTGATAGCGGCTTTAAGAAACCACAGTTTATATATATTATTGTTTATCTGATCTATAGATGGTGCGACTTTTCACGTTACCATGTGAATCCAGAGATTCATGAACCGAGTTCACCAGTTAAAAATTTTACGGTCGGCTCTGTCGGGCGTTGCTAATCGACATTGGTAGAATTCTCACGTCTAACGGGGTTCGCTAAGATTTTTGCCCGTGACTCGACATCACAGAGTACTTGGGGAAGAAAAATTGTTTTTCCCGTGAGTCTACTTCAAATGATCTTCGGCTCTTCGCGTGCGGTCCGTCAGGCATCGCATGATTGACAGATAAGCTCGCGAAAGAAGACTCGATAAAGAAACCTGATTCGCTACCTGTTATGACCGACAGGTCATGCAGTTTGTAAACTTTGTTAGCTCGTGTTAACAGAAAAAGAGGAAGAACTAAAAGTGAGTAAACACAGACTGTCAATGCCTGGTTTTTTTCTAGCAAATCATAGAACGCTGCGAGGTTGCAAAGACGGTCAGATCACTGTTGGCTGTATTTCAATTATACGTCACAATCAATCAATCAATACACTTTAGCTCACCAAGGAACATAGACCTTCAATGTCATAATGGACTCCCTTAATATCTCAAATATGTTTAACACTTTTCTCGGAACTGACAGCAACATCACTCCTCTGTAACGTGTGCATCCCTGTAAATTTCCCTTCCCAGGCAACCCAACAAGACATCCCTAATTCCACTTCGCCGGCATCTCCTCCCCCTCCCAGACCCCACCAAGCAATTTACACAACATCGCTGCAACCGTGTCGACACCCGCCTCGATGGCCTCCGCTGGAATGCCATCAGGTCCAGACGCCCTCCATCCCCCAGAAGCCCCATGACTTTCTTTATTTCTTCTTTCGCCAGTCTTTCACTGCCAATCTGCAGCTCCCCTTCTGCCGGCTGGACGCCCGGAGGGCCCTGTGGAGCTGGTCCACCGAGAAGGTCCCCAAAATACTCTGTCCACCTCTTCACCTGCTCTTGCACATTGCTGAGCAGCCATCCACTACTGCCCTTCACGAGGCAACCTGCTTGCCTGCACCTCCCCGTTAGCCTCCTTGTTCCGTTACACACCTCTCCCCCATTTCCTCCGGCCGCAGCATCATCTGCCTCCCCTGCCAACTCCCCAACACACATCCTCCTGTCTCCCTTGACACCGCTCTCCACTTCTCTGTCCGCCTCTGTGCACATACCCCCCGAGCCCTGGCCCCCAAAAACCTGGCCTCGCTTGTGTTCAAATCTGCTCTCTTGTCCGTTCTGTCCTTTATCCCATCGATGGTCTCTGTTGCCATCCATGCCCTCCGCTGTCGCTCCCTCTTCCCCAGCACTTCTTCACATGTCCCATTCCATACCGTTTTTGTTGGCCGCCAATATTCTCTTGTATTCTCCACATCCTCCACCCGCTTGAGCACTCGGAACCTGTTGGACACTGTGACCGCACATTTGTCTCTCGCCTCCCGATCTCCCAGATGTCCCACATTAAATTGCCGTCTACAATGCTGCACCGTTGCACATCTCTTGAGTTTCACCCCTATCCTGGCCATCAGAAGGTGGTGATCCGACGCCAAACCCGCTCCTCCACATACCCTCACACCCTGCAATGACGATTCAAGCCCCCCCCCCCCCCCCCACCGTCTATGCACACATGATCAATGTGACCTTCTGCTCCATGGTCTGGCGACATCCATGCCGCCCCGTGAACTCTCCCATGTGGAAACACGCCCCCCCCCCCCCAATATAGCCAGTCGACCTGAAGTCACAGAAGTTGGAGAACAGTTCCCCATCCTCATTCATCACCCCCAGTCCATGTTCTCCCATGACCAATTCAAAGCCGACGTCGACTGCACCTATCCCTGCACTCATGGCACCCATCAAAACTGTGATGTCCCTTCCCTTCATCTTTTCCATAATTTCCTGTTGTCTAATACAAAATAACTCCCTCAAAGACCCCACCCCCCCCCCCCCCCCCCCCCCCCCCCCCCGTCAACAGCCGGTGCACAACACTGGATGACACTGAAATCTACTTTGTTTTTAGCTGTTTTAAAAGTAGTTGTTATTACCCTGGGTCCAACGGCTTCCCACCCAACGAGTGCCCTCTGTGCCTCCCCATATAACACAAGAGCCATCCCTTCACTGTGGTGCGAACCCACTTCCCCATTTCCCAAGGACAGCACTAACTCACTGGCAACGACTGGCTCTCCCGCTGTCCACCCCCTTCTCTCCCCCCGCCCCCGCCCCCGCGCTGTCCCGCACAGTCCCCGAAACTCGATTTCACATTCCCCCACTTCCGATGCCACCTGTGCCACTCTTCCCCGTTCATTCAATGCCCGAACACTCCAGGTGCAAAATCCGGAAGCCTCTCCCAGAAAAAAGAAGGCTAGTCAGCAACACAGACTCCCATCGGCTTTCTCTGTGCCGCATCATACGCCTCCCTGCGAGAGGACCTTCCCCTGTCTTGGATGGCTGTGTTTTATTTTCCTTAATTGACTTGTCCATGTTTGTTGAAGTTTTTTGTGGTTTAAATTTGTTACAGGATGGGGTAACCGGTCCCATGCCCCACCCTCCTTAGTCGCTTTCTACGACATGCATGGCAGGGAACAGTGTTACTGTTCTTGGCTCCCCTTTCGGGCCCCGGTAACACACGGGTGACATACTATATATAGTTCCCTAAAAGTGTCATGTCCTGTCCCGCTATACTTTTTCTTGCACTATGAAAATGATATAAAAGTCGTGTGCTTTTAGCCTTTCCTAAAACTACACGACGCTAATATAGCATGCATCTTTTTCTCTCTCTCTCTCTCCCCCACCCCTCCCCCCCCCCCTTTCCAAGTTGCAGTTAAATTTTAAATAATATATAGAAAATGTATAGTAAAATATCAAAAATCGACAATATATTTCATTTTTATTATTTTTAATTTGTCGCTCTTTATATTTGATAGAAACATAAATTACGTCCTTGAAAAAAGCTATCATTAACTTCTTTCCGATCAAAGTTGCAGTGTGAAAATGAGGTAAAAGTTGTGCGCTTATGACTATTGTACTAAATTGCACGACCCCTGAGATTGCGCGCTTGTCTTGCTAATATTCTTCAGTATGCACAATCAACGTAAATGATACAGTTTTAAAACAGGTCAATAGATTCAAATACCTGGCAACAGAGGAGACGAAGTGGAGGACTGGGAGATAGATACAAATCCTCACCTAATCATCAGTCCCGATGACAACCCCAGTTTTTACTCCAGAAGATGGCATACTACTTCCACTCCAGATCTAGCCTTTTCTACAGGAGATATCAGACAAAAAATAGACAGACATGTGCTTGATCAGCTAGCAGGTAGTGACAATAAACCAATAAAGCTGGTCATAAATACGGAATTTGTTCCGCAGGAAGAAAAACTACTTCCTCGATGGAACTACAAACGTGCTGACTGGGACAAGTTTTCAATGTTGTCAGACGGCACGGCACAGCAATATGAAAACGATGGTCGAAAGCCTAAACAGAGCCATACTACAAGCAGCGACTGATTCCATTCCCAGAGGGGCAAGAAAAAATTACAAACCTTACTGGACTGAAGAACTTCAAAGGCTCGAAGATGAAGTAACAGAGGTCAGAAACACAGCAGAAAGAGAACAAACAACTGAAGCAAACATATTACTCAAAGCCACCACTGCAAAATACCGAAAAACATTAAATAAAACAACAAGAGACTGCTGGAAAGAAAAAACAGAAAATCTAAACTTAGATAAAGACGGAAATAAGCTATGGAAACTGGTTAGAGCCTTGAACAACGAAGGATCTCATTACAAACAAATCGCACTCAAACACGGCGACAATATGCTGATAGGCAAAAAAGCTGCAAATGCATTTATAGAATACTTTGCTAGCGCAAATCACATTGATATCCCCGCTGACAGAAAGAAAATCGTCACAGATGAACAGTTGATTCATGACAACACACAGATTGCACCTGAAGAGCATATGATGACAAAGTTGACAATGGCAGAATTGGAAGAGGCAATAAAGTCACTAAAGAAAAAGAAGTCACCTGGACAAGATGGAATAACCAATGAAATGTTAATAGGTCTCGGCACAAGGGCAAAAAGAAGCTTCTGGCAGTACTGAACTACAGTTGGAAAAGAGGAATTGTCCCGCAGGCATGGAAAGAAGCTATACTGATACCTATACCAAAGAAAGACAAGGACCTGAACGAACCAAATGGTTACAGACCGATCAGCCTACTAAGCTTTGTAGGAAAACTGATGGAGCGCATGATAAATACCAGACTGATGTGGCACCTGGAAAGCAAACACATATTAAACCTTCAACAAGCAGGATTCAGACAACACAGATCCACTGAGGATCAAATCACATATATAGCTCAGGAAATCGAAGATGCCTTCCACGAAAAAAAAACACACACTAGAGGTTTGGGTAGATTTAGAAAAAGCTTCCGATACAGTATGGAAAGAGGGAATGAAAGTCAAACTGCAGAGAAGTGGTGTATGTGGGCGAATGTACAAATGGATTGGTCACTACCTGGAAAATAGAACCGTCAGAGTACAGCTGCAAGGACAGACTAGTAAAAAGTTTATATTAGAGCATGGTGTCCCACAAGGGGGAGTCCTGTCACCTACACTGTTCCTTGCATACATAAATGACGTAACTGACATTATTCAACAAATAGCACACAATGCTTCCTTTGCAGATGACTTAGCGTTGTGGATCTCTGAAGAACGTATCACTACTGCAAACATTCTGATGCAGCAAGCACTAACATCACTGGAAGAGTGGGCCAAAACATGGCTCATGAAGATTAATGAAGAGAAAACAACGTACACTGTATTTTCCCTCTCAACTAGACCTCAGAGCTTCAAACTAGTACTAAACGGAGCAAATCTTCATTTAAATGAAAATCCGAACTACCTAGGCATTATTTTTTATCGCCGTCTGACTTGGAAAAAAACAAGTTGACAGAAATCGAATGAGAGCAAGACAAAGAATGGCAATTATGAAAAAACTTGCTGGAACAACTTGGGGTGCAGATGAGAAAGTGCTTAATACGTTGTACACAGGGCGAGTGAGGCCAGTTCTTGAATATGGCATGGCAGCATGGGCAACAGCAGCTAAGACAAACTTTGATAAAATTAGCAGACTCCAAAATCAAGCAATGAGAATTATAACGGGTGGCATGAAGTCAACACCTATAAAAGAACTCGAAAAGATTACACGCCTCCAGCTAATGACAGATAGAAGAGACTGCAGGCCTCAGCAACAGGCCGAAAAATTCAAAAGACTAACAGACCACCCAATGTGCCATAGAATAAATGCTCTTAGAAGGCAAAGACTCAAACGAAGTAATTTTGTAGAATCAACCAAACCACAAATGAGAGCAGTATCCATAGATGAAATATTCACTGTTAAACCCATCTACACTGCACACAAGCTTCCAGTTTGGAAACAAAATCGTTTCCCTAAAATGATAGAAAACATTCCTGGAATTGAATGTAAAAAGAGCCAAACTGCAACAGATAGAAAATCCATAGCGACAAAATACATAGAGAAACATTATCCACGCTATACCTGGACCCATGCATACACAGATGGATCAGCAACAAATGCAACAGAAAATGGAGGTGGGGGTGTCTTTCTGACCTTAAGCACTGGTGAAGAAAAAAGGCTGCCAGTGGCGACAGGACGATTCTCCAGCAACTTCAGAGCAGAGGCAGAGGCCTTGAAAACTGCAGCAGCGGTTATATTGACAGAAGAAACGGCAGAGAGACAAGTTGCTTTCTTTACTGATGCACAGTCAGTAATTGCAACGTTGAAAAGCCAAAATAATACAGACTTGGATGAACTCAGAGTAGTGCTCCACAAACTTTGTCAATGATTCAAAGGTGTTGTGATCCAATGGATCCCATCTCATTGTATCATCACCGGCAATGAAGAGGCTGACAGAATGGCAAAAGAAGGTTCACATCTACCTCAGCCTGATGCAAGCATTAACTTTTGAGGAGGCAAAGAGTTTTATCAGAATCAGATACAGAAACAAATGGAATGTAGAACATCCAGGGCACACACAGAATGATGCTTACTACCAGCTCCACAGAAGAGAACAAGTGGTAATCTTCAGACTACGCACTGGCCACAACAGATTAATATACCATCTATTCAACAAGCTCCAGATAGGAACTACCGATCAGTGTAACTGTGGCACTGATAAAATGACTGCTGAACGTCTGCTTCAAAGTTGCCCCTTATATGTGGTACAGAGAAAGTGCATATGGCCGAAGCCAGCTCCTTTCGTGGAAAAGCTTTACGGGGATTCAAATAGCCTCAAACTGACTACTGCTTTCTTTGAGAACATTCAAGTGGACGTCTGAGAGTGTACGAAGAAGAAGAAGAAGAAATACCTGGGTGTGACGTACATATTATATGCAGTTATTTATGTTCTTATATCTAGCTATTAAATAGCTTCGTCCACAAGGTTTTATTACGATCTGTCGCATTGCGGCGGATACGACGTCACGAATTAGTGTGCAAGAGAACGAACGAACGAACGAACGAACGAACGAACTTTATTTTCGAAGGGTTGAGAATTGGGCGCGCAGGCCCGTCTAACATTCTGCCCTTTCACTCTCATTTATCTTGCATACTATATCCTTTTATTCCCACATATTACTTTAAGCATTAATTTAAAGGCATGCAACATTATAAAGTTAACATAACAGCATTCATTTACAGTATACAATCATAATAAAAAATTAGTAGCCTAGGTTTTTTTTTTTTTTTTAAATAAAGATAGTGACTGAAGAAAAATAATAATAATAAAAAATAAAATAATATAAACAAAACAATAAATAAATAAGTTATGTATACCGACACTCACTTATGCGGTCAAAACGTCTAATCTATAGTATTTTTGAATGTGTCATCAATCCTCAATACAAGAATTACAAAAACACATTCTCGCTTACATCCATACATTCTTGGCGGAAATTGAAATAATAATAATAACACTTTCTTGCGCACTTCTGTAACAGAAAAAGTCTTTCAGCAGTTTAAAAAAAAAAAAAAAAAAAATTATATCTGCATGTACATCACCCATTTAAGCAAACGGAAACATTCACATCTCTAAAGTACAGTGGTATGCGGGTCCATTCTCACATACATTACATTATATAATAGTATTACATGGATATAAAACAAATTATTCCCATTAAAAACGAGCGGAAGAGGAAAAGAAATGTTGACCTATGGATGAGATGTTGACAGGCAAATGATGTTTCTATGGGGGTAGATAATCAGTGTTTAGGAAGTGTTTGAAAAGTGCTTTGTTAAATGAATATTGTGTAGGTAGGCTTTTTAGGTGGTGTGGAAGGCTGTTCCATAAGTAGGCTCCAGAGTAGGCTAGACTATGTTTGAACAGGTCGATCCTAGGTTTGGCTAGACGTAACTGATGTAATTGTAGTCCCTCTCTTCTACTGGTTTGAAACAATGATCGTAGGTACGGCGGAGCATTGTTTGATAGAATTGCGTGGGTCAGCTTGGCTTTGTTGTAGAGAAGACGTTTTTTCAGGGACAGTATTGTGGGTTATTTTCCTGTCCTTGTGTGTGATATCGTGCGATTATCGGTGATCAGACGTATTGCTCTCTTATGCAGGTAGTGAAGTCTCTTTGAGGTGGAAGCAGGGCAACCATCCCATAGTGTAGAGCAGTAATCTAGATGTGTCTGTATATGTGAGGTGTAGAACAATAGTCTAGTGTCTGCGTCTAAGAAGTGTTTTATTTTGGCTAGTTGGTACGTCTTTTGAGCTAAGTGTTTGGTTAAATTCCGTACATGGGAGTTCCACGTTAAGTGCTGGTCAATCGTGATTCCTAGAACTTTGTGTTCTGTTACATGTTCAATTTGTATTGATTCCGCGTGTACCTGTAGCGATCTTTTGGTGCAGTTTAGGAGTTTCTGTCTGGTGGTAATCAACATAGATTTCGTTTTTGCTGTGTTTAATGGCATTCGATTCATATTACTCCATTTTGTTAGATTGTCTACATCGCATTGAAGAGTCATTTCAAGTGCCACGCAGTCATTGTCACTAGTGTAGATAGTACAATTGCGAAGAGTAGGGGCCCAAGAATAGAACCCTGCGGTACTCCTGTATCTATCTTCGAGAAATCTGATGTCAAGTTGTTGTGAAGCACTAACTGTTGTCGATCTCTCAGGAATGATGTGATGATGTTTAGTGGATCAGGGCCTATTCTGAGGGTTTCCAACTTTTGAACCAAGATAGTGTGGTCAAAAGGAGGCGAGATGATAGCCTAGGGTTCACGGGGCATTGGGCTGTGTGTATTGGAAGAGTGAGGAGGCATGTGTAAATCGCTCCGAGATATTTCAGATGTCAGTGTGTTTGATATATATGTCCCGAAGTTAGTCTTGTCGTCCTGGAATGACAGAGTGCCTGATTCATTCACAGGATAGGTAGATGAGTGGATAGAAATGATATAGTGATGTTTGCAGACTGAAGACGGGCGATGTTCCTGTTCTTATATATTCGTATGTTCATAGATACAGCTGATTACAGGACTGGATCTCGACATTTACGGACAGACTGTTATATGCCAGTATCTGCATTTACCCTATGCCAGGGGAGTTAGAGATGTGTAGTGACAGAGGTCTTACAAGTAATACTTCATTGGAGCATACGTTTTATTTGTAATAAACATGTTCGTGATGTGAATAAGCTGGACGTTTCTTCAATTCTTGTGTGGCTGTGTATGTAGCAAGTTTAAGGACTCTCGTATGACCACTTGGCTACTGCTAATATGTTTACTCTTCCATGAATTAAATCATTAAACCTAAGCGCAAGTTGGAGAACGCCACAGCTTTTTGGGGGCCAAGTACCGTGGATTTTGAACTTGTAAAGTACATTTTTTTTTAAAAACCAATTCTACAAGCAAATGTTTACCGTAAGTTCGTCCCACTTACGGACAAGGTGAAGGTCACATCTGCTCAGAGCGGTGTTGGAATGGAGGAGAGGAAATTTTTGAAGTAACTTTCGAAATATATTATGAATTAACTGTTCATTATTATCAAGGTGTCGGCAGTGGAAAAGTTAAGAGGGCCAGCGTTATCGAAGAATTTTATTCATTGGAGGAAAATATCAATTTACCAGCAGTCACTATTTCAAGTGACCGACTTCTGCGAGTCTACAATCAAATTCAAAATCGAGTCCTGTCAGACCGGTGTGTAGGGAAGGACTAGAGACGAATCGTTGTACATTGTTGTGGAGTGCTTCAGAGCTGCATATCCATTTCTTAGCACCATATTTCAGGCCAGGAAGGAGACTGTTTTATTTTCATACAAGATAAGTGCGATTTTTTACATCTTTTGGTCTGTGTTCATGAATATTTTGGTTGGATCTCCATCAGATCTGATGTTTGTTTTCCTTTTTTAATGTATTAATATATGTAATTCTTGTATAAGCGGGCAAGGTTGGCTCGGCTGTTTTGTTGTGTGATACATCTCGCCGTAAAGCGGGCACACACAAATTGTTCTATAGGTACTGTGTAGTGATCATAACTTGTTAGATCATTACAATTATTATTATTATTTTTTTTTCTCCTTTATTAGTTTCGGACTTGTTTTAATGTTGGTCTTTGTCATATTCTGTTGATTATTTTAATTTTTCGTCATTATTGGTCGTGCTCTGTTTATCTAATCTGACTATCAATTCAGTTGATTCATATATTAAATGGTGGATCTTCTACTGATTACGTTTTTTTTTCATTACCTGTTAAAACTTTTATACCTTTTCTTTCTTTATATCTTAGTATTGTCCTTGTTAGGCTTCATCTATATATATATATATATATATATATATATATATATATATATATATATATATATATATATATATATATATATATATATATATATATATATATATATATATCTTATATAATATATATATATATTAAATTGTATTGTCTTGGCTGTTCCTTTGGAAATATATTACTGTCTCCTGTGAAAATAGTGCAGAATTGTTCAGTTCTGATATTAAGTATAAGGCAATTTGTTGGAAAGTGATATAATTTTATTTAAGATTTGTTATTGTTGTAACTGATTGATTACATCAGGGTACCTCAACATGTCTCGCCTAGAACATTTTGTCAACGTGGGGGAAAGACTTGGGTTTCAAGCGAAGGCTTTGAGAGAGTTTGCTTTAGAGCAGGTGGCTAAGGAAGAGAAAAAATTAGAACAAGAATTAGCGGAGAAGAAGAGGCAAGATGAAAAAGAAGAAAAGCTTAAGCTAGCACAGTTTGAGCATGAGCAAAAAATGGCTGAAATTCAGCTTCAAAAACTTAAACTTGAGAATGAGAATAAACCAGCGGAGAGCACTAATCAGGGCACAACAAAAAGGGATCATGGGTGTCCTTTTAAGGTTCATTTACCCAAATTTCATCCATCCGATGACATCTCGTGTTACTTGAACAGGTTTCAGTCAATTTGTCAGGAACATAAACTGGACAAATCTGAATGGCCTAGTAAATTAATGTCATTATTTTCAGGTGAAGCCCTTACAGCTATCTGCACGTTGGATGATGCCTCTAGAAGTGACTATGATTCTATAAAGGCATTATTATTTAAAAAATTCCAGCTGGATACTCACGGTTATAGATTAAAATTCAAAACTCTATTGCCTGACTCGTCCAAGGACTTCGCAGAATACTTTGCATCTATCAAGCTTACTTTTCAGAGATGGATTGAACTGTCACAAATCGACCATACTTTTGAGTCGCTTATGGATCTCATACTAAGAGATAAGGTTCTCTCTTCAGTCAGTCCAGAATTTTTGTCCTATCTCCAAGAGAGGGATCCCCAAACCATTGCTGAAATGGAGATTTTGGGGCGACGTTTCAGGACCGCACATCCTGGGAGGAATATAAGCAACTCGAACATCAAGGAGGCATTACCAGTTGCTTCACCAAAGGCTATATATACAAGAAATCAAAAACAGGGACCACCTGATAATTCTTCAGGCTGGGGACGAAATTTTAGCCGGAATGCCGGAACCTTCAGGGGTCGGTATAACTTTGCATACAGACCATTTCGACCATATAGCCAGGAAAATATGCCTCAACAACAATTTAATGGACCAAACAGAGGCTGGACCAGAACTCAGAATTCCTATTCTAACAGAGAAAGATCAAATTATAATAATGATTGTAATTACCAGAACAACAGGAATAATCATCACTACAGAGGCTCTCGACTCCCACATTGGTCTAATGCTGCTGTTGAACAAAACAACCATTCAGTTGCTGGGAATCAAGGGTTTGAGACCACGTCTCATGCCAATGCATGCAGTGTTGATCTTTCTAATAAAGCAAATTGCTCTGCTTGCAACACTCTTTTTCAGACAGATAAAGTACCCAGATTAATTTGTGGTCACCCTCTACCAGTACTTGCTTCTCATGATGGAAAAGGTTCACTTAAATTTTCCAGGGGGTTTGTTAATCATAGACTTGTTTCCGTCCTCAGGGATACGGGATGCACTACCGTAGGGGTGCGGCAATCTCTTGTTGATAACTCATGTTACACAGGTCAACAGGTGAAATGTTTTACCTTCGGGGGCACAGTTGAATATTACCAAACTGCCTTTGTTTACATAAACACACCCTACTTCACAGGGAACGTTCTTGCTTGTATGTTGGAAAATCCAGTCAGCGAGTTGATTCTGGGTAACCTCCCTGGGCTGAAGGAGTGCACAGATGATGATATTAAAAGGTGGGAAAACCAGCATTTATTGACTGCTAATGCAGTTACTACACGGAAACAGGCTCAGGCAGAGGCCAATGATAGTACAACATCAGGGGGTGAGAAGGATGACAATTTACAAGTTATACTTGTCAGTAAAGAAGCGTTCACTACTATGCAACATAATGATGACTCATTGAAAAAAATTTTCAAGGTGGCTAGAAAAGATGATGTTGTGTACAATGAGAGGGCTATTCACTGGTACACCATCAAAAATGGTATTCTAATTAGAAATTTTAATGATGCTAATTGTGAGAAAAAACAGATCATGGTGCCTACTAATTTTAGACCTTTTATTTTACAACATGCCCATGATGTCAACTGTGCAGGCCATTCGGGGATAGCTCGTACTAAACAAAGAGTGCTGTCGAATTTTTTCTGGCCTGGGGTCACCAAAGATGTAACAACTTTTTGTAGAACTTGCAAGACATGCCAAAGCGTGGCTGCGAAAGGTGCATATCACAAAGCACCTATATAGGCCTTTGATATCTCTAACAGCCCATTCGCTAAGATGGCAATTGACATCATAGGACCATTACCAGTAGTATCGGCAAGAGGCCACAGATTCAATCTTACATGCATTGACATGTGCACACGGTGGCCTGAAGCAATACCACTTAAGAACATCACAACTAGAGATGTTGCTGATACACTCATGATCATTTTCAGTAGATTGGGGTTTCCGGAGGAAATACTATCAGACAGAGGTAGACAATTTACATCAGAAGTTATGGCACAGGTTATGAAGGATTTTAAAATTGAGAGGTCTCTAAGTAGTGCCTATCACCCAGAAGGGAACGGCACAGTATAACGATTCAATAAGACACTCAAACAGATGTTGGGTAAGGTTACCTCACAATGTCCACAGGACTGGGACATAATTTTACCAGCTGTTTTGTTCGCCTATCGGGAAATCCCAAACGAACAAACCGGGTTTTCGCCATTCGAATTAATTTTTGGGGCAAAGCCTAGAGGTCCCATGTCGATCTAAAAACAGCTTCTCGTGGGCTCCGAGTTGTCAGAGAAGGTTCAATCCTCTTATGAGTATGGTGTAAATCTACGAAAAAAGGTTATTGATGCATGCCAGATAGCAGTGGATGCTTCAGAGAGAGCAAAAGGAAAAACCAGACTATTCATTAATGAGAAGAGAAAATTACGCTTATTGTGGCCTGGTGATGAAGCATATGTGCTTCTCCCCACAAATGAGAATAAACTATTAATTGCATGGAGAGGACCGTATAAAGTAGTTTCACAGTTAACTGATGTTGATTATATTGTGGATATAAAGGGTCAACATAGAACATTTCACATCAATATGCTCCAAAAATTCCATTCTCGACCTGGTAATCTTCAACCAATTTTCGAGGCCATTGATACGTCTGACTCAAACTATTCCTCACTTGCTGTAATTCATGATGAGGAGTCTTCATTCGAAGATGTCTCTCTGCCATTATCTTTTGTTCCGCTTCAAGAGTCAGAATCTTGGAGGGACGTTTCTATATCTCCAGATCTATCAGTCGATCAACACACTCAAATTTCTAATCTGTTACAATCCTATCAGGATGTGTTGAATGATATCCCAGGTAGTACTGATGTCATCTCTCACGACATTCTACTTCAAGATCAAACATCTATCCGGATAAAGCCATATCCCATACCAATTCATTTTCAGGCTCAAGTGGATAAGGAAATTGATAACATGTTTAAAATGGGTATTATAGAACCATCTCAATCACCGTACTCATTTCCTCTAGTGATTGTTAGGAAAAAAGATAAGTCCATTAGAATCTGTATAGACTTCCGTCGTCTTAACGGTATAACTTCTGCTGATGCAGAGCCTATGCCTGTTCTTGATTCCTTACTGGAAAAGATGTCTGATGCCACATATTTCAGTAAACTTGATCTTTCAAAAGGCTACTGGCAGACTGATGCCACATATTTAAGTAAACTTGAACTTTCAAAAGGCTACTGGCAGATTCCCTTAACAGATAGATCTAAGCCTTACACTGCCTTTGCCACTCCTAATGGATTATATAAGTGGACTCATATGTGTTTTGGGCTAGTGAACGCACCGGCACTGTTTGTCCGGATGATGAGATTACTATTTGCTGGTCGGCCTGATATCATAACATATATAGACGATATCTGTCTCTTCCACAATTCGTGGCAGGACCATATCTTAGGTCTTCAATCCTTATTGGACATTCTATGCAGTCACCACCTCACAGCTAGACCTTCAAAAGTCCAGATCGGCTATAAAGAAATTTCTTTTCTGGGACATAGAATTTTTCAAGGATTCTTGAAAACAGATGATGACACTGTCTCAAAAATTCTTAATCTTGAGGTTCGTAAAACAAAAAAACAAGTCATGAGTTTGTTAGGTCTAATCAACTTTTACAGGAAATTCATTCCTCGTTTCTCAGAAATAACTTCCATTTTGTCATCTTTGCTGAAAAAGGGATGTCCTAACAAAATAGTCTGGACACAGCCATGTCAAGATGTATTAAACCGTATTAAATTTTCATTTTCAAAGGCACCAATATTGAAACTGCCTAATCCATTTATCTCCTTTACTCTCAGGTGTGATGCATCTCAATATGCGATATGAGCGTCTTTGATGCAAATCCACAACAATGTTTTGCATCCAGTATTGTATGTGAGCCACAAGTTATCTTCAACAGAATCGAAATACCTCATTCTGGAAAGAGAGCTCCTAGCAATATCATGGAGTGTTTCCAAACTAATAAAAATATTTGATTGGGGCACCATTTGTCATCGAAACCGACCAGAGGGCGCTAGCTTATCTACAAAAAGCTAATTTTTCAAACCAACGAACAGCTAGATATGCCCTAAGTCTACAGCCATACTCTTACACCATCCGGGCGATCAAGGGTTCTGAGAACAATCTCGCGGACGTCTTGTCTCGCTGTACAACCATCTAGTACTGGTTTGATACATCACGGAATTACCCCAGATGGAGAAAATCTGAGAATCTGTCATATTCAAGTTAGTTGTCTTCGACAACCTATAGGTACACTTATATCCGCCACATTTGAGTATCTTTATGTTCATTCCATTAGATTGTTATTCGCATAGATCAAGGACTTTGTTTACAGCAACTAGTATGCATGGATACTTGCATTATGTGTTGGTATGAAACTTTATAGGTGATGGAAAGTCAAGGGATCCTACAGAGCGTATAACTTTTCCTCCAAGGGACATTAATCATACTCAGGATTCAGGTACTTCGCAGTACACATTGTGAACCAAAGAAACTCTCCAGGGATAATTTATTACCTTGCATTTGATAGAGAAAATCAAAATGGGCAAAGCAGCAGGGCATGATGGTATAACACCAGAAATGGTTAAGTACATGGGAGCATCAGGCGACCTATTACTCTTAAAGGTCCTACAGGCAGCATGGTGCAACAAGACCATACCAAAGGATTGGGAGATTGCCATCATAACACCAATTTTCAAAAAGGGTGACAATCGACAATGTGGAAACCATAGAGGCATATCCCTTCTCAGTGTCCCTGGTAAAATCTACTCTAGAATCCTAGAGCAGAGACGCCTTGCTGAGCCACAACTGAATGAGGTCCAGTGCGGATTCCGAGCAAACCGAAGTACTCAAGACCTAATCTTCACACTCAGACAGCTGAGTGAAAAGGCCCTTGAGTATAAGAGTGAGATCCATCTTTGTTTCATAGACCTGGAAAAGGCGTTTGACAGGGTCCCCTGGAGCAAACTGTGGGACTGTTTGGCAAGGAAGAATATTCCAGCACCTCTGATTCATACTATACAGAGCTTCTACAAGTCTTGCAGAAATTATGTGAGGACAGCAAACCATAAGTCAGAAGAGTTCAGGACCACCACTGGTGTAAGACAAGGTGATATCCTATCACCTTACCTCTTCATACTCCTTATGGACGATGTCATCAAGGCATGTAAGGAGAGAACAAGAAGGTATTCAGTGGGGTACTGGAAGATGAGACAGGTCTAAATTTCGGAGCTGGCATTTGCTGATGATGTTGCCCTGATTGCTAAATCAGAGGCACATCTACAATCCAACCTGCAAGTCTGGAAGGAAGAGCTGGAGAAGAGAGGGATGGTCATAAGCAGCTCTAAAACAAAATCCATGGTGATATCACGAGAAGAAAGAAAACATCAGATTAAGTTGGGAGAATAGGTCCTGGAGCAGGTCGACCACTTTAAATATCTCAGAGCTATTATAGACCGAAAGGGAGGCATCAAAGAAGAGTTGGCCACTCGAAAAGCAGCGGCTGGGAGACTTTTTCAGGCCATAAATCGTGGATTCCTCAGCAAGAAAGAGGTTGGTAAGAAAACGAAGATGGTTGTATACCGCTCCACCTATGTCCCAGTCTTGACATATGGATGCGAGTCGTGGGCAATGACTACAACCCACAAAAGCCAGATCCAAACCTCGGAAATGAGGTATCTGAGGAAAGTGGTTGAAGTAACAAGAAGAGACATGGTCCGCAACCAGACGATCCGTCAAGGCCTAAAATCCCATCTGCTGCAGACCCAAATAGAACAGTCCCAACTAAGATGGTTTGGCCATGTCTGCAGAATGGGAGAAGATCGGCTACCACGACAAGCATGGGAAACAAAGAGCCAGGGATCCAGACCTCCAGGACGACCCAGAGTCCGCTGGGAGGAAAACATTAGACAATCTTTGAAGGACCGAGGACTAGAATGGAACCAGGCCAGGAAGAAGACAGCTGATAGAATGGTCTGGCGCTCTCTCTTCCAAACCTCTACACCTCACGGTAGAAGGGGAACGACTAAGTAAGTAAGTAAGTATTTGATAATCCATGGACAGGAACCGTGAACATGAATTATCTTCTTGGATTTATGAACTCACAATTTTTGTGCTCAACAAACTTAATAGTGATATTTACCCAATATATATACCCAGCATCATAGAAACTTCAAGAAATCATGTACTACGGCTGATAGGATCCAGGCCATGTCAACTTTTATCTTTCCTGACCTTCTATGAGTTAGAATTTTAGTTCGTTCTGATGAGCCCCCAACTGATTTAACTCAGCAAAATATTACTTAAATAGCTCTGTTATAAATATTTTAAATGACTGAGTCATACGGGTGCAGTTCACTTAAAATGGCTAAATCAACTATACATTTGTATTTTTACAGATAACAAATTTAATAATCAATTATCGGTAACAAATTTAAAATAAATAATTCAGAGTCTTGAAAATTTCCTCACAGGTGATGGTCTGATTTGAAAAGTTCGTTATTAGAGAGTTCACTTGGCAGCTTTGAATGGGTACTTAGCTGCCAGAAATATGTTGGTTGGTTTCTGCTCCAGCCGATGCTTGCAGGTTATGGACTGGTTCACTTTAGTCACTGGTCAAGTCTGGTGGCCGCAACACGTCCCTCGTAGTATCGTGGGTATCGTGAGTTGTGGATAAATAGAGAATGTCTGAGTGTAGACAGACTATGAATGATGTAATGAGATATAGAGAAAATAGTCGATAATGAAATTATGGGGAGAGATATGACTTCCGGAGAGTAGTGAGGCTACTTCTTCACCATGCTCCGACTGACTTTAGTGACATCAATCTCTCATCCGTCCTCCAATGTTCAAATAGACTAATGTACTACAGTATGGACATACGGCACAACATCAAGTGACAGTTAGAATAGAAGAGATTCTGACCACAAGTAATACGTATATATTTATTGAAGTTTAAAAAACAAACAAAAGAGAAAGAAAAACAAAGCCTTCATTAACTCTGAAGGCTAGAAATGACTGTGACAAAGTGTAACAATACTGGAGGCATTATTTAGACTGACAAGATGGTATTGAGAAAATCTGTGTTAGGACTGCACAGTAAATAATTCCTTATAAATCAACGGATTGACAGAAGGAAATTCTACTTCACCGAGTCATAGAGGAAATGTAGACCCAGGTGTGGTTATAGCCAGGAAGATAATATCTTTTAGAATTCTTGGGATATGATCACGTAAGTGGGTCAAACAATTCGGAAAATGATGAAACGTGTGGGTTTTAAATTCACAGAAAAAAGAAGGACAGACGGATCTTGGAAAGATTGATATGGAAGGAAAGCCGCATGTTGCCCGAATAAAACGAGATTTCTCAAGAGGCAATAGCTTTGGTAGGAAATGAGAACGACTAGTTATCGGTTAAAAAATTTACACAGATCTACCCGAAGTGAAATACGAGAAATATTTTCGACCGAAGTTGCTTGAAGGCATAGCCAATCAGCGCGGAGTCACGGATTCTCTCAAGATGGCCGACCAAGCGTATAAATACGCGGATAGTTGGAAGTGGAAGGACACACACGAACTGAAAGAACGCAGAGGACAAAAGGAGAGAGCTAGTCACTTATTCCTTCACCATTGAGTATTTGTGCTGGCCTGCCTTTGCCAGAAGTAGTCCTGTTAGTTATTACCGAAAAAGACCAGAGGGTGAGTAGGGCTACTGTACCTATTCTGTTAATGCATAATAAATGTAAATATGTCACTTCATTGAACAATCATGCTCAAAAACGATCATGAACTGATTTCTGAATTGTCCTTGTCCTGTTTTAATTTGTTTATATGAATGTATCCTGCTCTATGATTATCCTATCAGGTTATATAATTGCTTATAACTTCAACATAGAACTATGTAACAATGGGCAACAGTACCGTAGCTATTGTTATTAACGTAATAATCTAACTGACAGCCAATGGTTCTCAAGGTTAAGACCAGGAACACACTCACATAGATGTAATGCTCAAGTAGCAACCATGTAATTAGGTGGTTCTTAAGCCCTGGCCGCAAGGACAACCCTACAGGTTTATGGCAGCATGGGAGACTATATCCCAGTGGTACTCAACCCATTGGTACCAATGACGCCAAATTGATTTGACTGCTCTATTAGCACAAATCAGGCCATGGGTTCTCAAACTTTTGATAAAAATAAGCAATATATGTCAGGATCATTCTGCTTGGATGGAAAGATAGCAGGTGGAAGAAAGGACTATGTAACATAATGTAATGTAAATGAATGATGTAATATAATGTGCATTGTAATCATATCATCTGAATTTTTTGTTTGCAAGTAGACATCTGTAAAACTAACAATGTAACCAGAAACACATGTGCGCATTCATACACATGCATTACTGATGACACTGAACAACCATACACAATCTAGGGGAACTCTTGGAAAGAGGCTAGCCAGTCTTTATGTTGTTTTCAGGTTTCGGTCATACATATAGACAGAAGCCAGAAGTGAGAACCCAAGTGTTACCCTGCATAGCGACACGGAGCACTACAGCTTGTCTACCTGGTTTTGCTGGTATCTCTACTACATGGGATGATCAGCCGAGTCTATAGTCGTGTGGAGCTCACCAACATTGTCAACTATCATTTAAGGAGCACTCAGTTAAGTGCAGAAACAGAACATTCGATCAATTTATGTGTGAAGAGTCAAGTCATATGAAGAAAAAGACTGGTTAACGTTTTGTCAGATAAGCAGAAACACTGCAATTCAGTAAAGTAACTACTTTAATATCACTGTGATTTCTATGGATATGATGTAAATATAAAATGCATATACATAGAGCATTTCTATCTACTTCAAGAACAGAAGAAAAGAGAATCCTAAATACATTGATTTTAATTGTAACTTGGATTTTGTTAACTTCATAAAGTTACCATTGAGTTCAATTTGAATTTCACTGTTATTTAAAGCAGAGAATAATTATTACGAGAAGACACTCTAGGCTCTTAATCTTCTTATTACCACCGGAATAGGGGTCTTTACTGTCTGACTATCATTTGTGCTATCATACACCAGTGCTCATTTCTGAGACTGGGGGATATCGGGTAGTTCATTATTCTTTATTGAACTATCATCGACGGTCAACAAAGACAACCACCACTATAATACCATCTCGTTACACCGGGGGCTCGTTCGCGGGATATCCTTGATAGTTTTGAGCCAAAACTCTATCTTCGTTCTTTAATAATTTTTAGAATTTTGTGAATATTATTTTGCAAAAAAAAAAAAAAAAATTTTTTTTGTTGAGTACAAATACACAGACTCTCACATAAATTGTAACAATATTCATTAATTAAGTTTAATTTAATTAAGCTTAATTTAATTAGTTGAGTAAGACTATTCACCCTCTCAACAGCAAAACAGTGGCTGATCTGGTAAAGATTAAGACTGCCATTATACAGATGGGGAAGGATTTTGGCCTAAGTGGCAATGCTCTTATCCAGTATGTCACTGTGGAAAGTGATAAGTATATGGACATTGAAGCAAAGAAATTGGAACCCGAAAGGGAGACCAAGACGCTTGAATTAGAAGCTGGAAGAGAAGCTAAGAGAATGGAAATGGAAGCTGAAGAAAGGAGAATGGAGGTCGAGAGAGAGGAAAGAAGGATTCAGGCTGAAAGGGAACATGAGTTGAAGTTAAGGCAAATAGAAATTCAGGCAGCTACAAGTATAAATGGTAGCAATTCTCCTCACTCTGACAGTAGCTCTAGCAAAGGTCTTCAAGAGGGTACTATGAACTTCCATTTGGATGCTTTTATGGAGAAGGACAATTCTATTGAGGCCTACATAGACAGGTTTGAGCGACTTGCTTCGTCATATGGCCTAGAGAAGGAAAAGTGGAGTGTTAAGCTCTCTCAAGGACTGAGGGGGATTTCTTAAGTAGGGTTTTTAAAACTACCCAAAGATGAACAGGTAGATTTTGAGGCTCTAAAGCAAGCATTTCTGGTTTGCTATGAGCAAAATTCAGAGGCTTATCGTAAGAAATTCCGAACTGCCAAGAAGGAGGCTGGAGAAACGTACCAACAATACACAGCTCGGTTGGAAACTTACCTACTGAGATGGGGTATACTGGGAATTTTTTCGCAAGATTTCGAGGGACTCAAGGAAATGATTCTGATAGAACAACTTTTAGATTCCATGACATCTGAAACGAAGAAATTCCTGGTAGAAAACTGATGGGATAGGTTGGAAGACATAATCAAATATGCTGAAAGTCACCAATTGGCCCATTCTCTAACACAGGGAGCAAAACGAAAGCAAGATGAAGTAGTCAAGAAACCTCAACATTACACCAAGTATGAAGGAAATGGATCTAACCAGGCCCACCCCTTTAAAAACAAACCAATGTTTGAGCAAAAGGATAGAAACCCTCTGGCATATGAAAAAAATACCTTATAGAAAGGAAGACAAGTGGTACCGATACTGCAAAATGAGCAATCATAATAGTGCGGACTGTAGGAAGAAAAACCCTCCTCATCACGCGGCATGTATGGCAACAGGGAATAGGGAAAGGAAGGAACTGAAAGTGAGTCAGAATAGCCTCACTCATCCCCTTGTCAGTAAACTAGTGACTGTGAATGGCACACAAGTCACATGCTTGTATGACACAGGTCTGGATTTTGATTCAGTCGTGAGCGCTACCCTTGTAAAACCAGAACAAATCACCACAGAAACAGCAGAGATACAGGGAGCAACAAAGGGAGCAGCAACCATGACATTGCCCATAGTGACTATTAATGAAAAATCTCGATATGCGGAAGGAGTAATCAGGGCAGCGGTGATTGATGAGCATATATACCTTCTCATACTGGGTTGTGGGTATGTCTTTTTAGGAGACCCGGTAAAACCTGTAGTCATGGCAGCTGTCCAGACCCGGTCGAGCTCCAAAAGGATGGAGGAAAGTCCGATAAACACTCATCCAGAAAAGATGAAACAAAACTCAAGCAGAAGATAGTACACTGAAACCCTGCTTTGGCAAACTGCCAAAAGCTCATAACCCTCGAGAAAAGGGAGATTTGTATATGAAAAATGGTCTACTGTACAGAAAAGCTGGAACCGGATCTCAAGGGCATGGACAGCTAGTAGTACCAATTTCGTATAGGGCAAAGGGGATGGAACTAGGGCATGCTATACCCTTTAGTGGTCACATGGGAATTGGTGCCACAGGTCAAAGGATAGCTTGTCACAATTTCTGGCCAGGAATCTCTGAACACATAAAACGATATGTAAAGTCCTGCCAAGAATGTCAAAGGATTGCTCCAAAGCATTGGACGGCTCCAGCCTCCTTGTAAGAAATGCCTATTATGGGTACACCCTTTGAAAGAGTTACAGTGGATATTGTAGGACCCCTCACTAGGACTAAGAAGAGGAACAGTTACATACTGACTCTGAGTAGACACTTGTTCAATGTGGGGAGAGGCAGTAGCCATGTCAGCAATTGACTCTATATATGTGGCAGATGCACTGTTAACAGTATTCATCCGGTTTGGGTTCCCACATCAGATATTGACTGACAATGGTTCTCAGTTCAAGGGAAAGTTGACTGAAGAGGTATTTAAGATATTTCTGGCCAGTCACTTTCATTGCTCTCCTTATCACCCCCAACGGAACGGGCAGGTAGAACGGTTCAATGGGACCCTAATGTCGATACTTAGAAAGCTAGCACTGGAAAAAACAGATACCTGGGATGTGTACTTACCGGCTGCATTGTTTGCATACCGGGAAGTTCCGCACCATTCTACTGGATTGGCTCCGGCAACATTTTTTTTGGCCGCCCAATAAAAGGTCATCTGGAAGCATTGTTGCGGACATGGACTGATGAAAAAGCAGAAGAGACCATTACATCAGCATTCCAGTATGTGAACGAGTTAACCTCTCGACTTTAAAACTGGATGGAAACTGGCAAACGATAATTTGCGTAAAGCCAGAAGAAAACATGCTGAGTATTACAATAAGAAGGCGAAGGATAGGGAACTTGCTGTAGGAGAAAAGGTGCTTCTTCTTTTGCCCAGCGGTAACAACAAGTTACAAATAAGTTGGCACGGACCATATGTGGTTCTAGAAAAAGTATCTAGGACGAATTACAAGATTGATAAGAAGGGGAAGGAAAAGGTGTATCATGTCAATCTGTTGAAGAAATATTATGACAGGACATTTGCAGACGTTGCGCATATGATGACACTTGCTATAGCAACAGAAATGAGGCACGAACCTATCACCTCCACTGAATATCCATTAAAGTGATCAGAGAGTCATGAGCAGGTGAATTTCAGTGGACATCTGTCTCAGGATCAGAGAGAGCAAGTAACAAAGTTATTGAAAGCCCATGAAGATGTACTCACGGATAAACCAGGGTGTACAAAGTTACTAGAATTTGACATGAAAGTTCTAGACCCTGCACCTATCTGTGTGAAAACCAGCCTATTCCATTTGCAAAAGCACACGCCTTAAAAGAAGAAATTGACAACCTTCTGGAGGAAAACATTATTTCAAAGTCAGAATCAGCTTATAGTGGAAGTGTAGTGCTACTCAGGAAAGCCACTGGAGAACACAGATTATGTATAGATTACAGGAAGCTTAATGCTGTCACTGAATCATAGGCTGATCCTTTGCCTGATACTAATCAGCTGTTCTCAGCTCTTAGCAAAGCTAAGTATTTTTCAAAAGTGGATCTGAGTAAAGGATATTACCAAATTCCAGTAAAAGCTGAGACCAGACACATGTTGGCATTAAGTACGTCAGATGGGCATTACGAATTTAATGTGTTACCATTTGGACTGAAAAATGCTCCGAGTGTATTTTCTCGAATTATGAGAAAATTACTGGAACCGCTAAAGAATCCCTCTATTGCAAATTTCATGGATGATATCCTCATCACCACAGAAACATTTGAGGAACATTTATCGGCACTCTCCCTGTTATTTGATAGACTTAGAGAGGCGGGACTGACTGCTGGTCCAACTAAATGCTTTATTGGTTGTCAGGAGTTGGAATTCTTAGGACACACTATTTCCAGGGGAAATATGTCGCCAGACCCCAGGAATGTAGAGAAGTTGAGGAAAGCACCTAGACCAAAGACAAAGGAAGATGTAAGATCTTTTGTTTCTTTGTGTGGGTTTTACCAAATATATATCCAAAACTTCAACACATTGTGTGCACCTCTAATAAACCTGACAAAGAAAGGCCACCCAGATAATATAAAATGTACAGCGGAATGTGAGGGTGCATACACTCAGTTGAAGCAAAAGCTCACTAGCAAACCCATTCTGAAATTGCCAGATATAACTCAGGAGTTTATTTTGAGAACGGATGCAAGCAATATTAGAATTGGAGAAACTTTAATGCAGACGTCTGTGGCACAGCCTGGAGAGCACTTCCCTGTTGCGTATGCAAGCAGTAAACTTAACTCCGCTGAATTAAATTACTCTACTATAGAGAAAGAATGTTTGGCATTAGTGTGGGGAATTCAGAAATTCCAACCCTACTTGTATGGGAGGAAATTCACTGTGCAATGTGATCACAACCATTGGCATTTTAAGCTTCATCTAAGCATTTAAATGCAAGATTAATGTGCTGGGCTCTTTTGGTACAACCATATTCCTTCATGATAGAATACATTCCAGGAAAGCAAAATGTAGGTGCGGATTTTCTAAGTAGACATCCCACAGTACAGGAACGGGAAGAAGGACAAAGTGCCGGAAGTATTGGGAGGGACGAACCATAATACCCAGCGGTATTGTTCCCTTAATAGCTAGACATTCGTCCAGCTAGAAAAGTGGGGACTATTGTGACAAAGTGTAACTATACCTAGGCATTATTTACACTGGTAAGATGGTAGGGAGAAAATCTGTGTTAGGACCGCACAGTAAATAATTCCTTATAAATCAACGGATTGACAGAAGGTAATTCTACTCCACCGAGTCATAGAGTAAATGTAGACCCAGGTGTGGTTATAGCCAGGAAGATAATACCTTTTATAATTCTGGGGATATGATCATGTAAGTGGGTCAAACTGTTCGGAAAATGATGAAACGTGTGGGTTTTAAATTCATTAAAAAAAAAAAAGGACAGACGGATTTTGGAAAGATGGATATGGAAGGAAAGCCGCATGTTGCCCGAGTAAAACGAGATTTCTCAAGAGGCAATAGCTTTGTAGGAAATGAGAAATTGACTAGTTATCGGTTAAAGAATTAATGACCTACCCGAAGTGAAATACGAGAAATATTTTGACCGAAGCTGCTTGAAAGGCATAGCCAAGCAGCGCGGATTCACGGATTCTCGCAAGATGGCCGACCAAGTGTATAAATACGCGGATAGTTGGAAGTGGAAGGACACACACGAACTGAAAGAACGCAGAGGACAAAAGGAGAGAGCTAGTCACGTATTCCTTCACCATTGAGTATTTGTGCTGGCCTGCCTTTGCCAGAAGCAGTCCTGTTAGTTATTACCAAAAAAGACCAGAGGGTGAGTAGGGCTACTGTACCTATTTTATTAATGCATAATAAATGTAAATATGTCACTTCATTGAACAATCATGCTGTGAAACGATTATGATAAAATTAACCGTGATACAACGTTAAAATATCTCCAAAGATAAAATGTAGGGATAAAAAAATAATGCGTAAGCTACTAGAAGACATGATCGCCCATGCCGCGGGTCACTACCCGCCATGAAAATTAACTTGCTAGACGTGAAGGCAAAACGTTTACCCTTGTAGACGGGATGAGAATGGAGATCAAAAAGAAAAATATGACTGAACACGTGCTTGAAACTAGCAAGGCTAAAAAGACGCAATTGGTGGGGAAAGGGAAAAAAATTCACGTCCCCAAGTTGACACAAGGTAAAGAAATGGACAAAAGGGACCTTAGCTATTATACGCAACAGTCATTTCTTGGACGCTTTTACGATACTTAGTCCTTTTATTTGAATTCAGCGGCAAACGCATTACAGAAGATGCTCGAACATATTTAAAAAAAAAAAAACAACTAACCTTGAAAAGTAACTTTTTCTTAATAATAATGTTAGGAATATTAAACCTAGCTAGTTTGATGGCCCATCTTGAGCAGAGAAAAATAATATGCTTTCATTTTATACAGACGGATAGATAATAATGAAGATATTGACAAAAGACTGTGTTTTCATATCAGCGAGCGACTGCATTGAAACAAAAAAATGTCACTAATTTTCAAAAATTGCGGCCTTGAGACTCAAGTGCTAAGATCTAGTTGGAATGAAAGAGAGGGGAATTAGTGGAAAGTTGTGGCTAAAAAAATTAACTCTAGAGGCAGAAGATTCGTGTCGGAAAAATGCATGTATAAACAAGTGTGTGTTTTTGTAAAAAACGCAAGTAGAGACAGACGGACCCAACAGACAATAATACATACTTGACTGAGGTAATGACTGAATTGACTTTTGGTAGGAGGTTTGAAAATTTGAAAAGGGGGAAAAGGCGGTGATTGGCCACAGATAATCATATTATCGGCGCGCTCAGACGCGCATCTTTGCGTGCCATTCAACATAAATTGTCCAGTAGTAGACACAGTAATTCTTCAGTGGTGTAATTCCCAGAAGCTAATTGCAATATTTAGAGGGACGCCATACTAGAGCCAGCAGCTCAGCTGAGTTTTGCTAGCATATAACTGTGTTCTCTATTCATAATTCTGGTAAGACTGAAAGTATTTCTTTGTATATTTTAATATTGTTTAATGTTTCGAGTGATTTGATACTGCCAAATCAAAATCTATCCCTTACAACAAGTAAGGATTCGCTCTAGATCCCCATCCCCAGTTCAGGGTCTAGAGACAAACAAAATACATAAACGCCAGCAAGGATTATGAAGGGCGGATCAAGTGTTGAGATCAGTGGAACATATCACCTATCCTATTCAATGGCAGGAAGCTAATGAACATATTTCAGAATATGTAGTCTTGGGGAACTTATACTATGTGAAACCAACTTGGTAAGATGTGCTGTATGGTCAGAGAGATCTGACCCCGTCTATGTGGTGTTGTTGTGTAGTGTTGAGTGTAGAAGTGGCTCAGGAGGTAGAGTTCTGACACATGACCCAATACTTTTATTTCAGAACTGTGAGTTTTTTATTTGGCACCAAAGTGGTGTCAAATGCTGTGTTGAAAAATACCAGTGTGGACCCGTGCAGTCTAGTATTTTGGCAGAGCAGCCTTATATTGCCCCCAAGCACGGAGAGGTGGGGGCCAAAAGATTCCAGCACCAGAACTACTCAGTCAAGATACGTGAGCGTCTGGCCTGCTGGACATTCACCAACTTATTTTCTAACTAACACACCAACTATATTTCCATCAACTAGAACATACCATGTTGGGAAATAAACTTGTATTCCTCCCCATGCCCCCTCAGAAAATGGACAATGTTTGGGTATTGTCATAGACTGGGAGTGATGAAGCCACCCCAACAGCACATCCATTAATCATTCTACCATAGAAATTACAAATATAAACAGTAGTAATATTAACTAGTCTTGTAAAATACATATGTACACACCTTTTCATTTTATTATGCCATATATTCATGCATTTCATTCATAATTTCAAAACCTTTCATATTTTGCTGACCAAAATAAAACCTTGGTTCAGAACAAATAAACTTAAAGAAAATTTAATATCATAAATTTTAAACAGCTTGAGCTAGTTCAGTGTGTTATAAAATTTATTAATATTATTAGACTTATTAAATATCTGTGTGTGTGTATGTAATCTACCACAACACATTCCATATCAGTACCACGTAGATTTTTTAACGTAGCCACATTCATTAGTAAAAAAGATAATGTGTGAGGTCGTAAGTGGTAGCAAAAAGAAGGGCCCCTTCTGTAAATTCACAGCTACATTTTATATCTCAGGAGCCTTACTTCACAGCTGACCTCATGCATTAACACTAAGTAAATATCACAACCATACAGTACCATGAAATCCACTACAACGATCCTGAACTGATTTCTGAACTATCCTTGTCCTGTTTTAATGTGTTTATATTAATGTATCCTGCTCTATGATTATCCTATCAGGTTATATAATTGCTTATAACTACAAACATAGAACAATGTAACGTGTCGATTGGCAACAGTACAGTAGCCATTCTTATGAAACGTAATAATCTGACTGAAAGCCACCTGTTTTCAAGGTTGAGACCTGGAACACATAGATGAACCACCATACATTAGGCAAGGGGAACTCTTGGAAAGAGGCTAGCAATCTTTATGTTGTTTCAGGTTTCGGTCATACCTATAGAACTGAAGCCAGAAGTGAGAACCCAAATGTTGTCCTGCATAGCGAGACGGAGCACTACAGCTGGTCCTACTGGTTTTGCTGTATCCCTACTACAAGGGAAGATCAGCTGAGTCTATAAGTCGTGTGGAGCTCACAACATTGTCAACCATCATTTAAGGAGAACTTTGTTAAGTGCAGAAACAGAACATTCGATCAATTTATGTGTGAAGATCAAGTCATATGAAGAAAAAAGACTGGTTAAAGTTTTGTCAGAAAAGCAGAGACACTGCTTTCAGTAAAGTAACTACTTTAATATCACTGTGATATCTGTGTGACATGATGTAAGTATAAAATTCATAAACATATAGCATTTTTTATCTATTTCAAGAACAGAAGAAAAGAGAATCCTAAATAAATTGATTTTTAATTGTAACTTGGATGTGGTTAACTTTCATAAAGTTACCATTGAGTTCAATTTGAGTTTCACTGTTATTTACAGCACAGAATAAGTTATTAATGAGAAAGACACTCAAGGCTCTTGATCATCTTATTACCCACCGGACCAGGGGGTCTTTTTATTCTCTGACAATCAATTTGTGCTATATACACGCTTGCTTCATATCTGAGACTAGGGGATATA